>PVIH01000076.1:220685-351593 GCA_004025045.1 Sigmodon hispidus | reverse complement strand
CAGATTAGGGTTTTTATGAGTGTTAAACTTATGTAAATATCTCAAGGCAGAAGACAGTAAGAGAAGAATTCTGCCTTTCTGTGACACCCAGGGACGAGCCCCTATAGTATGGTTCTTCCCTTGTAGAAGGAAAAAACGTCTTGAAAATGAAGGAGGAAAATGTCTTTAAATTCCTTGCAGCAGTAATCCTGATTTTTGGATGCACCTCATGGCTACAAAGGAAATCTGATGGTATTATATCAACCTGAAGGGGACTTGGGACAGCTTCCGCTGGCATTTACACTGTGGGAAATTCTGTTGACTGCAGAGTCATCTCCTCCAGGAAAACCAGCTAGCAGTCTGCTGGGGCTTCCAATGGAGAGCACTTCCATTGTTAGCTACATCATGCCTGGGTCCTTTGCTAACCAGATGCAGACAGCCTTCAGGAGTCATGATCCGGAGCTGATGACCAGCCTCTCTTAGAAGCATCTTATGCCTACCTGCCTGCCATGCTTTGTGCAACAGATGCACATGCTATGGAGGCATTGCTGCTCACACACAACAGAAGAGCTCACTCTGGGTCTACTGTGCTAGATGATAGGTAGCGCAGGAAGTTTTACAAGTGTGGTACTATCTCCCAAGAGCATCTGAGGAAGGGTGTGCCTGATGAACCTGAAAGGGAAGGGAGGCTGTGACAAGAAGGAATGTCAGGGCAAATGGGCTGTGCCAACTCCTGACCTCATTGCTGTTCAGCCTGAGGTGACAAACTGATCTGCAGGTGAACAGGCACCTTCTGCCCCGTCTACAAGTCCCCACAGAAGCCTGGGGTGCCAGCCAAGCACAGAGAACTGTTCGAAACCTCCACTGCCTAGCCACTGAGTATGGAGGAACAACCACTGAACAGTCATAGCTGTTCTGCTATAGAAACTTAAACAAAACAGAAAGACAAGTGATGGGACATAAGCTTTTCTACAAAGAGAGGCAAGAGAGGGGAAACACCCAAATGAATAAGCTGTGAACAAATGGCATTGCCAAATGGAAAATGGATTCTCTGGCTTAGCAAAAATAAGTATTTTTAAATTTTAAAGGGGAGGGGAAGTCCCTGGAGTGATCGCCACATATTCCTTTTAATCATCATTTGTGTGGTGCCTGGCATTGGCTATAATGATTTTAATCCAACTGCTGGCTAGCTGGGTAACTGAGAGCCACCATCAGGTATTATTCCACACATCCACAGTGTACCTGCTTGGCACTGTCCAAGACATTATGGAGAGATGGATCATGACCTGCAGGACTTACAATCTGAAGAATGAGACAGCTGAGAATATATAAAATCACAACCTTGTGGCAAGCACTGCAGAAACCAGGGAGGGCCATGCCTGAAGTCTGTTCAGAGATTCCGGGGTAATGTCAGACGTGTTACTTTGCTCAGTGTTTACAAGATGAGAAGTTTGCCACACTGGAAAAGGATATTACCAAGATTGACAGAAGAAATGCAGGTGTAACACTGTTGGTGAAGTCTGGACTGCTGAGGACAAAGAAACTAGCTGGAATTAAGACAATGGAGTAGCACACAGAGAAGCCTTTCTACTAAAGGGTAGCAACACTAACATCCAGCTATAACGGTAACAGAGAAGCCCGCTACCTTGCTTCTTGAAGTGTGTATGTGCAAAAGTCCCCAACCAGCTCCTCCAGTTCCTGACAGACATTGAGATTTCAAGAACTCTCCCCCAATGAGTAACCGCTAGTTGTACCACAGCCCACCATGAAGGGGGATTGAACATGAGCTAGAAGTGAGTGTGTAAGGATTTCCAAAGCTTACATTCACCTGGAATGTAACAGCGTCAATCATTCCCCTGGGTGTGGTGATGCAAACATGGGCCCGCCCACCCTTTTAATGAAGGGGCTCACACGAGCCCCCCTTCCCTTTCCTTTCTCTCTCCGCTCCCTTCTGCCCCATCTCTGCTCCCTGCTGTAATAAACTCTTGTGTGGTACTCCCAGTGTTGAGATTCCATTCATGCGCCACGTGCAAAAAAACTAACAGAGTGTTGTAATGAGACAGATGGACCAGACAGGGTTACTAATGGTCGGGAGGCTGATAAAAGAGACCAGGACCCATGTACCAATGTCCCTGAGCCTCACAGTAGAAAACATTTTTCATTCCATAAAACAGAATACATGATACTTTCAAGCAGGAAAAAAAAAATAGTGTATCTTAGTTTCCATATCCACAACGCCGACAGGAACAGACTATCTCCAAAATTCAGTTTGCACATGAACACACCTGTTCTATTCTATTACCCACAAACCTCTACTTGTCTCCAATTTATTCTTCAATGTTCTATACTATACTATATTGTTTTCATTCAGTTTAGATGTTAAAGATTCCCAGACACTCCTGTGTAAGAGGCTTGATTCTTAGGGTGGTGCTATTACGGGGTGTGGAACCTTTAGGATGCAGAAGTTTGTGCAAGGTACTTGCATCATTACCTATTCTTAAAGGTCCCTGTGTCTCCTAAAGCATCCAGTGGGCAAATGGCCCCACCTCATCTCATGTTCTTCACAGACACCAACAGCTAATAACATCAGAGGACTGAAGTAACAGGTCCACCTATATTGGCCTGGAACCTCCAGAACTTTGAGCCAAAATCCAAAACCCTTTTCTCTTTACATTTAATTATTATTAATTACACTATCATAATATGAAACTGACAAATATAATAAAAGACAAGTGAAATTATTTTCTAATGTCTGGAAAATAAAATGCACATCAACTTAAGAAACCCATTAGGATTTTTTGGGTCCATGCAAAACATTCTAGTTAGCTTGAACTTGTTAATTTTCCTTAAGTTTCTCTCCGGTGCTCTGTTCACTACTATGATATTGGTTTACACTCTAAATGTCATCTTTATATGTGAAATTTTTCATAGTGTTGCCATTTAAAAAGAACAAAGAACATGAGTTGAAAATGAAGTAGCAGAGATTCTGAACCTACCAGAAGATTCTCAGGCTTGATGTCTCTGTGTACAATGCTGAGGCCATGCAGATATCTGAGGGCACTGGCTAGGTTGTACACCATGGCGCTTCCATCCCTCTCAGTGTACTTGGTTGAAGAAGTAATTGCATCGAAGAGATCTCCACCCTATAGGATAGAAAAAGAGATGTATAAAAATGTCAACAGTTAGGTCCTATGCAAGAGGAAGAATATCAGCTTAGAGTAGAAAAAGGAGTTGATGTGTATAAATAACAAGTTAGAGGCTTTAGGATACTTTTCTGAGTAGCTGAAAGCCAAGTGAGATTTGGTGACAATGAAAACTGTCCACTGTCTTACTTTGACCAGCTCCATCACCAGGAAGAGCTCAGTTGCTGTCTCCATCTCCTCAACCAACATGATGATGTTGGGGTGCTTCACTCGGCGCAGTATGGACACTTCATTCTCAATCAGATGCTCCTGTCAAATAAAGGGTGTAGAGAGAAACATCAAAACCACGGAACCTTCAGCTCAGCCTCCATAGCAAGAACAGATCACAGTCTTCATGTCTGATGCCAATGGAAACACATCTCACGGCACATCTGCTCACTTAGTTCCTCTAGGGATAGGTCAGGCCACTAATAAATACCTCTTTGCCAAGACTCTAAAGAAACTACCTTCTGAGCATGCCCAGAAGGGCTCAATGTTACTGTACTGACACACAGTGTATGATTCTACTCTAAGCAGTGGCACTAAGGACAGTGTCCACACAGCACTGTGCTTTCTGAAGTCAGTAAGAGTAAAATCACTTTCCAATTGCAGTATTCTCTGCAAAAATAATGATTAGGCATGTAAGAAAATCTGGCACACAAGCTCTAAGGTTAAAATGTTTGACTGTTACCAATAATTCTAATTTTCTGTTAAAGTCATGAAAAATAAGCTTTCTTCTTCTATGAATGGGTATGAAGTCATTCGCCAGATGGGTGTTCCTTACACTTCGTATTTCAGAAATCTGGGTGGTGCCTGCCACAGCACTCATTCTAACTGTAACCACCTCTGCTTGAAAACACTACCTCAGTGTTGCTCATGATGAGTGATGAGGACATAGACTTCTCTGTAGTAAAACATTCACCTACAGAATTAAAAAATTACTCACAAGTTATACACAGTGACCCTGCTGTTCTAAATGCTGCACATGTGGATACTCACTAACCTCAATGACAAATTCACCTGAAATTTTGCAAGCTTCTCTTCAATATTCTTAATTCTGAAATAAGACTATTTTACATAGAAGATATATCATTTATCATTTACAAGTGTAATGTGTAATTTACATACACATCTATGTAATGTGTGTCTTTCTATGTGTGTGTTGCTGAATTTATCCTTGACCTTTACTATGACTCTCAGAACTAAATCTGGTGTTCTGACATGGCAGTTTATCCCTAATTTCAGACACCATTTCTGTGTTTTCTATATCTTTGGTGCATACATATGTTTGTTTTTACTCTAATTCAAATCAGACAATAGCTGGAGAAATAAACTATAAAAAAATGAACAAATATCATGCAAAGAATGAAATCTACTGAAAGTTCCTGCACATGCTGGGCTGAAATTCTTGAGCACTGAATGTACTATGCCTATCCAAGAAATCATGGGATAAACATCAGCAAAGGACAGCAAATGTCAAATCGGAAAGTCTACTAGAAAACGACTTGCTATTTTTCAGGCACAGAGTAAGGCTCTTCTGTAATGTTCTCATATTTAACCTTTATTTCAGTCCTTGGAAAAGGAGATGTGAGCCTAGTATTCATGCTCTAAGTTCACATCTCCTGTACTGGGCATCCTTGCTTTTAAAAGGGAATGCCTGAGTGAAATTAAAGTAAATGACAGCTGTAAAGATGAAGATACCATTTGTTGAAAAGACAGAAATGAACAGTAGCATAATGTCTTCCCAGAGGTGAAGAGCCACACCATGCTTTATATAACGAGGAAAAAAAAATCTGTACTTCTTTCAAGAAAGAGGATGGGAAAGGCTTTTTGAGCAGTGCAGGACTCAACACTTTGAAATCTCCTTGGAAGGGTAGTAAGTCTCATATCCCAACATGGCATGGCTGGGCAGTCAGGGGAGACCCTCCTCTTGAGCATTAGCACAAAGCACAGCTAGCACATTGGGACCCCCAATCCAGGGAAGCAGCTATATAGGCAGCCACAGAGGTCCCACAAGGAAGACACGGTAGACCCTCCACACTTATTCTATACCCTTCAAGTGAAGCTTTCAGATATAAAAGCAATGTGAATTTGACTCACTCTATTGGAAGCAAAGACAAGAGTGGTTATCACCACTATAGTAAAAATAGGATTATTTTAAAACTAAATAGATCGTGGCTTCCATCCTTAGCCTGCCCATTTTCTTCAATGCTAGAAGGGTCCATAAACTTATATCCAGGGTGCTTTGGGATGTCAATTTATAAATGTAGACCAGTCCACATCAGCAGTGTCAGGAGGCTTTTAAGGGGTTAAAATATACTGTTTATCCCTTACTGAAATCCCTTCCCCAAGTTACTATTATTTTCAACAAAAGGCATCCCAACAGTCACCGGGAACCCTGTGGAACCTCTCTCTCAGCAGTATGAGAAGGCTGGCTGCCTGGCAGGGTCAAGTTCAGATACTGAGCAAGTACTGGAACATCCTCCACATAAGCCACATTAACTTATTGCTCTGTACTTGACAATAGTTTTATCTAAGCACAGAGGAAATGTTTCTGTAGGGATGGAGAAGTTGCTCCTCTGTTTCTATTCCTGTCTATAAAGAAACAATCCTTCCATCACTAACTATGAAAAGTTAAACAAAGCACTAATGTAAAGCTATGCATTGTTTTACCCAGGTACTGTGCAATTCACAGTAGATTTTACTCTATGTTCTGCAGAATATATTTTTTAACACTCTTTGTAAAGAATATGAGCACTGTTTAAACCAGGCTGAAGTTACCCATCTTCCTGTGAGGAGCCTCCCCTACCCCATCAAGGCTGAGCTAGGTGACTATCCCTTCCCAACACTTATGAAACCACAGATCTCTTCCTGTCTTCTGTCTATGGTCTGGTCTGAAGTACCTGAACTTAAGCATCCTAGAGATGTCTGCCCCACTTTCTAGTGCAGAGCAGTTAGAAATGCACAGTGCAGAGTAACTATGCACACACACACACACACACACACACACACACACACACACACACGCCCCCATCACCCATCAGTGGCTTCCCAGCTAGACAAATCACTGTATGTGGAATTAAACAGTAGTCACTCAAAGGCATCAAATCCTAATCCCCAGACTTAGTAAATATTACCTTATTTGAAAGGGGGATTCAGAAATGCAAAGATGGCTCTGAACTAACCAGGCTAACCCAAGTGAGTCTCAATAACCTTCTAAGAAAGAGGAAGGAGACCTTCACACAGAGTTTAGAGCAGCAGTAAAAGCCCAGAAGAGAACGTTGGAAGACGGAGAGAGAAAGAGTGGAGAGACTGTCAGTCACCTGGAGGAGCTCACAGGCCCGAAGCACACTCCCCTCAGGAGCCCCAGAGAAAGCACAGACTTTTGACTTCTGCAATCAGAACTGTGAGAGGATAATTTCCGTTGATTTAAACTGTGCAGCAATTTACTCCAACAGCTAAAAACTAACATTTGATTACATTTGGATTTGTCCCATCTGGGTCCATAATATGCAGACAATGAATGGAAAACTGTATAAGGTTAGGAGAGGATAATTCAGGGCTTCTTTACTGTAGAGATTCAGTCAATATTCATTTAGAATTAGGGGATCTTAGAATGGAACAGAATGAATCCTAACATGACACCACAGCCTGTCAATCAGGCCACAAGGTAGTTTCAAGTGATCTGCTTGCAGGAACCCAACACACTCTGCACCTCTGGGCCTTTGCTCTGCTCTGGCCACCTGGCAGGTTTCACGCCACAGTTCCAGGACCAGCTCAAATGTTTCTCCTGGATAGGCCTGTGTGTGTGAAAGCAGCATATGTGTGCATGCCATGGCACTCATGGAGGGGCCAGAGCACAACTTCAGGTACCATCGCCATCACCTTGAGGAAAGGTCTCTTAGCCGCTCTGTATGCCAGGCTAGCTGGCCCATGAATGTCCAGAGATTCTCTTGTCTCCTCCCTCATTTCCATTTTAGAACACTGGGGTTACATACAGACTTGTCTTTCCATGGGGTTCTTGGAACTGAAATTCGGACCTCAGAGGATCTGCGTGGGAAGCGACTTAACCCACTGAGCATCTCCCCATTCTCCTCAAATGCTTCTAACTCTATGGCATCCTCACTGGGTACCAATTCTTCCTCCATAAGCTTTCCCTGAGCTCACATCATACTCAGAGGAATTGGTATTAATTTCTGTGATAAGTTACCTACTCCCAGCATTGTCTTACACATAGAACACACACCAAAGTTCTCGTGAGTGAATAATTTCACCTAATGATGTTCATGTATATTAGAAGAAGAAACAGAAGATAAAAATAGATGAGATATTTCCCTAGACTCCTAATACATGAAGAATACACAGAGATACATGATAGATTGGCTAAAGTACAGGCTGCACCCAAACTCAAGTCAGGACTGGGCTTCCTCCTCTGCACAGCTGGGGCAAGTGTTGAGTCACAACTGTGCAAAGCCCCTATATCGCCAGCTGGTGATTATTTTCAACACACTAGTTTTCCATATAAAACCCTCAAAGCAAAGGTGAGCTATGTTACTCGTAATAGTGACTAGATGATTCCCTAAAATTTTGTAAACAAATTATCTGAAAATATAATTTCACAGTGAAAAAAATAAACTTAAGATTTTAAATTGTCATTTTTAAACAGTATTAATATGAAATTTGTTGGTCAAATATGCAAGATGTAAAAATGCAGAGAAGCATAAGACCATGAACTGCAAAGATAGAGCCAGATTTAGGAACAAGGAGACACAAATCCCAATGTCAGAAGTGGCCTGTCCCCATGTGTCTAGGCAGTCACTGTATCAGATTAAATACTGGTATGCAATCATCTTTACGAAAATAGTCGCTTACATCTTAGCCATTATCCTTAATATGGAAGAAAATGTAATGCTCATATAGAACACAGCCCATATCATAACACATTGTGCTTAGATCAGCTCAGAGAGGGAAACACTAACAGTTCCATAGACAGAAAAGGCTATTACCTTTAAAAATTAATAGTATTATTAGAAGTATAAGCCAAGAGGGCCAGCAAGAGACTGCTCATGGGTGAAATCCCTGTGGCCCGGCTCAAGGCCTGAGTTAGATTCCTGGGATCCAAACAGTGGAAGAAGCTTTCCTTGGCACGTGCACACATAAACAAAAGTGAACACGCAGAGAGGGGCCATCTTGCCACCTCTGCTTTGCTGACAATTACAAGAGAAAACAATGAATGACAAATGTGCCTCGAAGGGAGAATATTTTTCTTTCTTTTTTAATATTTATTTTTATTTTATGTGAATTGGTGTTCTGCCTGCATGTATAACTGTGTAAGGGTGTGAGATCTTGGAATTACAGACAGTTGTTAGCTGCCATGTGGATGCTGGGAATCAAACTCAGGTCCTCCGGAAGAGTCAGTGCTCTTAATCACTGAGCCATCTCTCCAGCCCGGGAGATTTTTCTAAAACTTTCTTAACATTAATTTTTTCTGTTAAAATCACATTTCATAAATGTCCACTGAATATTAGGGTTTTTTTTTCTCTTAGCGATTCCATGATGTAAACTGAGTACTATCACATCACCCCACAATTATAAATTCCAAAGTCCTCTGGCATGCTAACAATGTTGGCAGTAACACGTGTCAGCTCTTTCTGCACACACTGGTGCTTTGTACACATTTTCCATCTCCAATCCCACCAACCACTGCAGTAGCCTATGTCATTCACACTATCAGTCAATATACTTAGAGGAAGAAGAATCAGAGACACAGATGATGTAAACACTTGTCCAGAGGTAAAGGCAGGTCTGACTTTACATACTCTGGCCCCAGAGTAACTTTCCAGCAGGATTACAATGCAGTTCAAAAATATGCAGTTCTAAAGTTTCTAATAGTCACATCGAAAAATATGACACGCAAAAACATTAACTTTAAAATGTAACTTAATCCATTCTATCTAAAATACTCCACCATGCAGTAACATAGAAAAACATTATTGAGGTACTGAGTGTGTACCTGTGCCCACAGCTTATTTCAGACTTGTATCGCCAAGTGCTTTAGCT
Source organism: Sigmodon hispidus (assembly GCA_004025045.1). Classification (NCBI taxonomy): domain Eukaryota; kingdom Metazoa; phylum Chordata; class Mammalia; order Rodentia; family Cricetidae; genus Sigmodon; species Sigmodon hispidus. The sequence continues at coordinate 342,372 of PVIH01000076.1, read as the reverse complement.
GTGTGCAGAGCGCCACCTGGTGTCAGACTCCTCCACAGCCTTTTTTGGTAACAGGCCCGTCACCACAGAGGGGTCACCACAGTCACTATGTGTGCCTATTTACTGTTCTCTAGCAGCTTGCCATCTGTTGATCCCTTCCACCCCAGCTTGAGAGCAGGATGGACAGAAATGGGTCACTGTGCTGAAGAATGCACTTCATGGTGTTTTTGCATCAGCTATTGCTCCTATCATCCTGCCCAGGGATATCTATGCAGCACACACCCCCAGAACACAGAAGGGCAGGCCAGATCACTTCCTGGCCCCTGATAAGGAAACTAATGTTTTCCTATAGCAAGTAGCTCAGGTGGGTTTTCCAGCAGCTGCCTCATAAGCCTAGAGGTATTCAAGGTTAGGGTTCTTCATGTTTGATATAAACTCATGAATACAGAACATCAGACTGGGCCCTGGGCATCACCTGGGAACCAGAGCCATCTGCCTTCAGTGACATCCTTTGCCTCTAGTTCAGGAACCATATTTTCTGCCAGCTTCCTGCAGCTTGAAAGCCAACTCTTAGCATGGAAGTAGGGTAACTAACATTTAATGCCCCCTACCCCGTTCTAGCCTTTTAAATGTTGCTGGATTTAAGACTAGAATCTCTCCCAAAAGAGTTTTACATTTTCTATAGTTATAACCAACATCAATAAATTTCCCATCTTAAGAGTTAAAAGTTGCTGGAAAACAGCAGGTGCTTTCCTCTCCTTTCCTTTCTGTCTCTGGTAGTTGGTCCCTGCAACAAAGTCTCAGGTCTCCACCTGAACTCCTCCCTCCCTCCCCAGGAACCCACAGGTGATCTTTTTCTGTCTATGTAGCAATTGTATATACTGTACCTTTCCACAGCATTTCGCTTTGTCTATAATCTTTAATGCAAACTCTTTTCCAGTAGACCTGGGAATAACCACAGAAAGGCCATTAACACTATAAATAGGAATAATAAACCTTCCTTCCCAATTCCCTCTGCAGAATCGAGACTTCTGTCCCTTAGACACAGTGTGGAGAGGGGTCACAGGAGGAAGGGACTTCCCCTCCCCCGCCCCCTAAAAGAGAAAAAACAAAGCCAGGCTAATTAAATTTTCTTTTACATTATTAACTTATCTTGAAGTATTTAAATTCTGTTCCATTAGCACAAGAAAAGAAACACATTCTTTACTTAAACCTCAAGACAGGTCTCTAAGATTAAATAAAGAAAACTACATCAGATTACAAGGTAAAAATAAACAACAACCTGATCCTATAGTTGAAAACTGGAAAGTCCTTGCACTTTTAGTACCTATTTTTCCTCAATACCTTCAGCAAGATCTGGTGCTATGCTTCTATCCTATAGAGCCCCTGTCTGGTACTAAAGGAGTCATTTATTGAACACAAAAATCTTAATCTAATACTATTTAGTTTTTACTCAATATTAGCATAGTTGATTTTAAACAGGCCAAAAAATTTACTCAAATGAAAACAGTTCAACAGAGACAATCACAGAACTCTTATGTTCTCTCATATGTGGATCTGTCTCCCAAAGTGCATTAGTACACAGGAATGAGGCTCAGCCTAGAAAAGTAAAATACACATCATACCCCCACATTATAAACAACATTTCTTTTTTTAAAAAAACTTTATTTTTTAATTTTATTTGCCTTGATGTTTGTCTGGAACTGGGAACTGGAACTACAGACAGTTGTGAGATGCCACGTGGGTGCTGGGAACTGAATCCCCCGGTCCTCTGGAAGAGCAATCAGTGCTCTTAACTACTGAGCCATCTCTCCAGCCCCTATAAATAACATTTCTAACAGGTTCTCAGAACTCACATTTTAGATATCTCATTGTTTTCTTGGGGAGCAATCTGTAAGCCAGAGCTCTGTAAAAAGGCTTCAAGAACAGAGGTCATCTTACATAGCAATATATAAAGGGCAGAATCCTCATTGCAGATGAAACAGAATGGTCAAACTATAATTATCAGAACATTCTAAAAAAAAAAAAAAAAAAACTGCCACAACTATAAAAATCAGCTGTTGAGAGCAGGTAGGACAGTGTTGTACAAACACAAAGACTTTAATGTGCATCCACCATGACTTTTGTATTGTTCTAAAAGGCCAAGATTAAGCATCAGTTGATGCCTTCTCGTTTATCCAGAGCTATGGGGAGGGTCTGACGAAGTGACAGGGTGCACTGAGCAGAGCCTGATGTGGGTACTTTCAAGGTTTTTCTTGTTTCAGTGGCTCAATTTCTTCCTTACCTTTCTCCAGGCTGGTGGATGAGCATATCCTTTAGACTACATGATACAAAATAATATTATGTTTATAACTGAAAATAAACTGCTGTGGCCATGCCATAGGGCTAGTCCCAAGAATAGGTTTTCTTTTAGGAAAAGGGAAAGGGATACTTTCCAGAAAAGGCTTTTGTTCATGTAGTATTTTGATTGCAATTAGCCCCATAATATTCATGGGGGGTAGCACTATTAGGAAGTGTGACTTGTTGGAGTGGGCATGGCCTTGTTGGAGGAAGTGTGTCACCGTGGGGGTGGGCTTTAAGGTTTCTTATAATCAGTTGTCTTCCTGTTGTCTCTGAGTCAAGATGTAGGACTCTCAGCTCCAGCACCACATCTGCTGAATGCTGCCATATTCTCCACGTGATGATAAAGCTCTGAACCTCTGAAACTGTAAGTGAGTCCTCTCAATTAAATGTTTTCTTTATAAGAGTTGTTTTGGTCATGGTGTCTCTGCACAGCAATAGTAACCCTGACTAAGACAATTCAGTAACTTAAAAAATAGACTCTAGAGGGAGAACTATTATCTGTGGGGAACAAATCATCAGCCACTCACCTGTCCATACACTCTTTAACTACTGCAAAGTTACCATCTCCAATGATCTTCCCGATTCTGTATTTCTCCAACAGAGTGAATGACTCAGAACACCTATTTCCATTCACACCTGCAACCAAGGATAAACGCAAAGTCTGAAGAAAATGTCAGCATTTCGGATTGATTCCTACATACTTGGAAAATAACGAAATACAATGCAATTATTTATAGCTCTACAGCGAAACTAAAGAAAATTCCTCAGCATATTTCCTAAATAGAATGCCTGAATCACCAGTTTCCTTTTGACCTTGCTGGTTACAATCAGAAACCCACAAAAATCAATAAGCCTAACAAATCCTGAAATATCAGTTAGGAAGTCTAACCTGACCTCTTCAAAATCCTCTCAGGATTATGTCTGAGGAATGCTCTGGAGAGTTCTCCTTGTTTCTAGTAAAGAAAGTTATATCCAAGTAAGACACTGTGTTGAAGTTAATTCCTGGCTCAAAGCCTTCTCAGAAAAAGTATGTCCTGTGTTGTGAGTTAAGATTAGACCACTTATCATAATGTGACCTGTTGTCTGGGCAATGCAGAATATATTTGTGTTCATCTAACTGAGAGAATGAAAAAATATCTAGGAACTGTGAGCATATAAGTGAGAGTATAAGACAGAAAGCCCGGGTCTCAGATCTAAACCAAGGATAATGTGGTTTATAGCAGAGAGACACTACACACCCACAAATGACCACACTCTCAACACCTCACTACAGCTAACTGAGCTATCAAGTGGACATAATCATATCCCTGTTTAGGAAGAATGTGGCGCAGGTGGGATTCTGATGGCCACAAGCTCATATGGATGATTTCCTTTATAAACGTAAGGATGAGATTGAGAAGTACCTTCAGGACTCATGCAACGGTCAAGCTCAGGACCACCGTTTACATTGGAAGAAGATCTGCCTTGAGCAGAAATCTGCTGAAAGAAGAAAATAACCACTGCTTATTAAGGTACATTTACAAATCATTAGCTCCCTAGTCCTTATGTATTTATATGATGACAAAAGACTGATACAGAAAATGATACAGAATTTTCTTCTCCTTTTCCCTTTCATACAACATAACACATTAATAAATTTATCTCACAGATACAGTGTCAATTCAGATTTAACATCACAAAAATTCACACTGTACTACTTTTTAAAAGAAACTGGAGAGATGGCTCAGCAGTTAAGAGCACTGACTGTTCTTCCAGAGGACCTGAGTTCAATTCCCAGCAACCACATAACAGCTAACAATTGTCTGTAATTCCAAGATCTGACACCCTTACACAGTTATACATGCAGGCAAAACACCAATTCACATAAAATAAAAATAAAATATTTTAAAAAAACTGTGCTACTTTTGACTTCAACAAAATAAAGCATGCTTTATGACATCACAGCTAAACATCTACCAAAATTAGTGCACATTTAAGTCTCAGCACTAGAGAATTCTAATAGTTATAGACTAAATATCTAGTAGCCAGCTCTTAGTCCAATCATTTTACTTCCAAACAACAAAACATAATTAGCTGTGGTGATTTTATATGTAATAAAAGCAGCCTGGAACATCTGAGGACACAGCCATCTCTCCCGCCTTTTTGTTTGTTTATTTGTTTTGTTTGTTTGTTTGTTTTTCGAGACAAGGTTTTCTGTGTAACAGTCCTGGCTATCCTGGAACTTGCTTTGTAGACCGGGCTGGCCTTGAACTCACAGAGATCCTCCTGCCTCTGCCTCCCAAGTGCTGGAGCTAATGGCATGTGCCTCTCCCTGGCAATCAGTTTCTCAGTCTTGAATCTTTTTATTTGTCTTACCTATTTTATTTATATTCTGGCACTAAAATTAAAAGTTGGCTCCAGAATTGGTAGTACTGTACAGAGCAGATCTAAAAGCTGAAATATTTAAAAGCAAATTCAGAGAGAAGACCGAGAAGAGACTTGCAAAAATAAAAACAAATAAAATAAAGCCCAAGAAACATATTTAACTTCTTATAACTACCTTGCAGGTCAGATCACCAACCAGGTTCACCTGGCCTCTCACACTTACCATGGCTCCCAGTGCACAATCTACTGTCAGTGAAATTGAAGGGATCTAAGAATCCCAGGGGGCTTTCTTTCCAACAAATAAGCCATCACTTCAGCCAGGCATCCAGGCTGTGGGCTGTCTCCATCTCCCAGCTAGAGTATTACCCCCACTTTTCCCTGTGAGTTTCATACTTATGCTAATCCAATTTCCTTTATTATTTATTAGTTACTTACACTCCCCAAGTCTAAGTTTCTGCTCTCAAAAGGCAAAGCAGCAGTGCCCAGCTTGAACTTTAGAGAACTGACGTTTGTTCACCCCTGTAAAGGCACTGAGCAAAGTCACTGACTTGGAACATTAATTCAACCTCAGTTAATAGATCCTTCCCTCCAAATGAGCTAACATGTCTGTCTAGTAAACAATTTTTTAATTCATTAAATTATTCATTCTAAGATGATTCCTCCCTCCAATAAAATTAACTCTTCCTAGACTGAAAATTGCCAAAGGATTAAAAGATCAACTTGAGCTACTATCAGCCTGGTTCAATTTGTTTGTGTCAAGGCTCTTGCTGTATAGCCTATGTTCATCTTGAACTTGTAAGGCCCCGTGTAAGCCTCCTGAGTGCTTGGATTACAAATATGCACTGCCATTCACAACATCCAAACCCTGAGTGGAATAAACAATGAAAAGAACAAAATTTTTCTGCAAAGTTAAATGCTAAAGATAAATAAAAAGAGCCCTGCTGATTACTCCCAGAACAGACAGACTGGGGGTTGAGTCACCAAATTCTAAGAAGTAACAGGGACGGGGATCTGTGCACCACACATCTAAATCTCATTACCCAGAATGACCTGGTGGGGTCAGACATGGACACCTGTCACCTGCCTCCAGTGCTCAGAACACAGAAGTCCCCACACTACTTCTGAGATGTTAGGTGTAGCCTTGGTCCTCTAGGCCTACTTCCTACTTGCTCAGCTTTTCCACAAGCAAGCAACACTCTCCCAAGTCCCTTTCTTGTCTGAATGTCCTGACTCCAGAATTCCCTAAGAAGCTCACATTTACCTCCATACTCAATTGCAAGCACTGCAGTGCTTACCCACTCGCTTCCTGGGAACCTTTGTAACTTCCCAATGTTTGAGTAAAGCTCCTCTCCTTTCCTATCCCAATTCCTCGTGCACCCAAATACTCATAAACCTGCTTTGTACCGTGATTCCAGGATGACAAAAAGCATGGAAAGAAAACAGGAAACAGAACAGGCGGTGGGGGCTGGTTCAATGGGAAAGCAGTGAGTGTGAAGGCAGAGGCATCCTGTGCAGGGAGAGGGCTCTGAGCCAGCTAGGTTCATGTGCATCCAACAGATGCTTCAGGGAATCACTCAGCATTGTAGCTTTTTTAGTAAATGACAGCAACCACTTTTCAACTCTCAATTTGACATGTTTTTAAAAGTGCTAAAGCTTTTTTTTTTTTAATCCCTGTATTTATTGAGTTAACAGGAGTGATTTATTCAATATATTCCTCTACTTGAAAATAAGGTTTTCATTTTTTTTAAAAGCCACGAAAAAAATAATACTAAAGGAGATAATTTTACCATAACACAGATTAACAGACTCCAAGACATAATGAGAAATAATGTAATGTCAAAACTTTTCCTTTCTTTCCTCACTTTTTAGTCAGGTTTACAACAGCCACGGGCACTGTTTAAAAGGATGACGGTAAAGAGGCTGGTAATTCTGACCATGTCTGGTAGGTCTATGAGGAGACCCATGACAACAGTTAGAGCACTCCTTGAAGCCCACCCACTCCAGGGCAGGGCTAATGGCCTGAAGTAAAGGTTAAAGGGCTAAGAGAGGCAGTCGCCTTGCTCAGGGTCTCCCTAAGCTATACCTTCTAACCACTCAGCTTATGATTACATTCAACTGACTTCCCCATCAGGAAGCTGACTCTTCAGGGCCATAAAGGTTGGCTTTTCATTATGCTCCCCAGAAAGGCTGCTGTTATACTATACAGTGTGACCAGAGACATGCAGACAAAGATTGGTAAAAACACAGGAAGCTGCAATGATTATAAAAATTTCATTTCTTTTGCAAATATGTTTTGCATTTCCCTGTCCCTACTAATGGCATACATACTAATGGCATTTGAGATATGTAGCTGGTTAATGGTAATAAACAGAATCCACTGCGTATGTAAATAAGATACAAGGCAGTGGCTAGCTTGACAGCGATGGGGAATCTGCTCACTTGAACCCTTCCATTCCTGAACACACCTCTACAGACTATGGAGTCAGCCAAAATCAGCCAGAACCTCATCATATCTGTGAGCGGCCCTTTAAGTAAGAGTTGGGCTTACTGCTTTTAAGCAAGAGACTGGAGGTATTACAAAGCCTCTTGTTTAAAATGTCTAGCACTTTCTTTTATCTTTCTAAAATTTATTTAACTTTATTTTTATGTGTACTGGTGTGAAGGTGTCAGAGCCCCTGGAACTGGAATAATGGACAGCTGTTAGCTGCCATGTGGGTGCTGGGAATTTAACTCAGGACCTCTAGAAGTGCAGCTAATGCTCTTTTTTTTAAAAAAAAAAATATTTATTATGCATATAATATTCTGCATCCACTATGCCTGCAGGCCAGAAGAGGGCACCAGATGTCATCACGGATGGTTGTGAGCCACCATGTGGTTTCTGGGAACTGAACTAAGGACCTCTGGAAGAACAGTCAGTGCTCTTAACCGCTGAGCCATCTCTCCAGTGCTCTTAACCACTGAACCATCTCTCTAGCCTGTCTAGCACCTCCATTGCAAATGTCATAATCTTTAGAATCCAAGGTGTCACAGTTGGTCACTGCAGCAACCAGCCAACTACCTCCAATGTACTAACATGAAGACTTTCAGTGTCCAGTGTCCATGAGCAAGGGAATACTGAATATGAACACATTCAAATAAAGTTTTTACAGTTGCTAGAACTTGTACACACTGGTTTGCATGATGACCCCCTCATCTACTCTAATGGGTTGCAGTCCAGAATGCTGAACAATCCCCAGACTCACCAAACTAACCGAGTAACCATGTACAAACAGCATCTGGTATTCAATGCCATGATTTATTTTGCTAGGGCACCAAAGTCTTCAGAGCTACTTAATCTGCCTCTTTGTTTCTGTTTCTGTCTAACAAAACCAATTATGCTCAAGGATGAAGTCACCATGCAGTGTTTCTGGGAAATGAAAAGAGCCCCAAAGTGGCCAGTTCCCCAGTCCTGAAAATTATTAACTTAGTTTTAAATACACGAGAAAAGCCAAAGCCCCAGGGAAAGGCAGGGATGTCTAAGGTCAGCAGCTACTGTGGATTTACATTTCACAGCTTTGAAAAGAAGGTTCCAAGTTCAGGAGGTCAGAGAGTTACATTTTAGCTCTGCCAATCAGGTTAGATACAGGCAGCACTTTCATTGCACCTCACAAATCTGGGAACCTTTCACCACCAGCAGACCCAGGAGACATCATCAGATAAAACATCAGCACATCAGACAGTTTATAATCTCAAGATGTTGGTAATGTTCCACATGCACTTGGCTCTTCCTCCTTCCAACCAACAAGAATGCTCACAGCAGGGCTCCCAGGCATCAAAACTCAGGCACTTAAAAACTGTGCGCCTTGAATCTGAAGCTATAAGTTGCCTTGAAAGTCTTCAGTTTGGACAGATGATGAATTAAAGTTCAGGGAAATTTTTTCTTCATCTATCTGGCAGCCGATGACATATTTAGTACCCTTTATTGCCTATCTGTACCCCTACTCCAAATGCTGTGATTTAAGGACAGTATGCAATCCTGCAGAAGCCACATCCAAGGGACTCTGAGGTGCCAAAGAAAAGAAATCACAGACCGAGGTCAAGGACAAAGCCAGGAAGGTAGAGATTTTAAAAACAATGTCAGCCCGTGATAGATTCCAAGGAAAAAGACTGGCAGGATACAGGATGGTTCAGACTGTGGATGAAAAGGCCAGGAAAGAGAACAGAATAGGAAAACTGATGAGGAGAAAGACTGTGGTGACCTTCAAGCAGGAAGATGGACAGGAAGTGTGGGGAGAAGCTCTGGGTGAGTGGCAGAAAGACAGAAATGGGAGATGGCTGCTAGGGCAGCTGGACTCAGAAAGGACCAAGGAGCCTCCTCCCAGGCTGAGCTGGCTGACCTGGGTGACTCCCAAAACTGTGGGAATAAAAGGTCTGCCTTCCAGAGCTAGGTTACACTAACAAGAGCTGTATGGCACCCTTCCCCTGTCACTTGGCTCCAGGAAAAGTCACCTTTCCAGGACATAAAGCCAATCTATGGAAAAGTCTCAGTAGGGAGGAACCAGGGCCTTCTGGACCTTCAACAGATATGGGCCTGAGTCCTGAGGTCAGTTTTTTGTGCCTCTATACAATGAATAGAGATGTCAACTACAAGAGAGGAGACAGTTTATTAAGGGCAGATACATGGGCTAGAGAGATGGCTCAGGGGTTAAGAGCACTGACTGCTCTACCAGAGGATCTGAGTTCAGTTCCCAGCACCCACATGGTGGCTCACAACCATCTATGATGACATCTGGTGCCCTCTTCTGTATACTGTATACATAATACATAAACAAATCTTTTTTTTAAAAAAAGGGGGGGAGGACACAGAAGAGCCTGGAGGTGTGCCATATCTCTCTGTGGCCTGGCACTCAGAGAGCAAAAGAGAAAAGGGGCCGGGGCGAGGTCTGCAGTGACCTTTTATGGGTCCTTAGCAAAGTGACCCTGCTCTCTAGGCTTGAAGGAAGTTCAGGAGACAGAAGCTGCCTTTCAGGTGTTAATCTATGTAATCGCCTCCAGTTTCCTATTCTCCTGCCTTCAACCCAACTATCAGCAAAGGAAGAAGTCAGCTGATAAGTAGATACCCCATTTCCATCAAGCCTTGGGTGACTCTAAGCTTGGTCTGTATTAACCACCAAATTAACCTGCTCCTGAGATCCAACTCTTAAGAACGTGTGAGGAAATAAGTGTTTACTGTTGTTAAGCGGTTATGTGTGGGGATACCTGAGAAGCAGAGAAGAAGTGGTTTGGGAAGGAAAGTCAGTCACAGACAGGAAGAAGCAGTGAAATATCAGACTCCCTGCCCTTCCTGAGCCTCCGTTCCCTCAGCTACAAATCTTAGAAGCTGTTTCTAATGAGCATTCTGAAGCCTGAGCTTCATCCCAGAGGGAACAGCCTGTGATGGGGCCCTGGAATCTGTATGATCGACAAGACTTTCCCCTCAGGTGATGTGCCCTACAGTTTACTGGCCTCCAAGAATATTACTTAAGATTCATAACAGCTGGATATTTTTACTTTCTTGAGGCTAGGGGCTCTTGGTCGAAATATTTTTAAGTATATAAAACAGAAATATAAGAGTTCTCAGTCTGACTTCTCATGTTTACCTTCCTTCTTACACACTTACGTGATTCATGTGAGATTTCCTTCATGTGATTCTAAATCTAGAGACCCCACAGATATACAGTAAGAATATCAGAGCTGTCCTGAGTGCTTTCTCTGGTTTAATCCATTCAGTGCTTTGATGCATTCTATTGAAGGACCCTGGGTTCTAGGGCCTGGCCCAGGCATTCAGTTCAGGTATTCAGCAGAGCACCCCCCATGAGAACAAGGAACTAAAAGTCTAATAATCTGTCCCAGGAAAGAGTGACCCAGCCCAGATAGCCATAATCAACTCAGAGGACCATTAGGACATAATGGTCGAACCTGTGATTAAAATACCAGAAGTTCCAAGCCGAATAGCTGTGACCAACATCCAGTTGTAAAAACCCCCTAACCAGCTGACCTTAAGGCAACCTTATGATGATTATAGTATGACCTTTAAAGTGATCAATCATGCATTGCCCCAGTTGCTATGGTGATTTTATGGTTTTTTTTAGCCTTTACAAGAGAAATGAGATTGTTAATCGCTGCTACTCCCTTGCTCCCGAGGCAGGGAGGTAGCCCGCCTGTACAGATGAAATAAATCCTCTTGCTATTTGCATCAACTGGACTGGAGTCTGGGTTCTTGGGGCCCCCCTTCCTGAGGATAGTACCCTGACTATCATTATGAACCCTCTTTTTATAGAAAAGGGCCATATGAACTTGCCCAAGGTCACATAGTCAATGAGAGGCCACTGTGACTTGGGTCTCTGCTTCTAACCACAACACTAGTGTCTGCCTCTGAACAAGAGAGTTGCCTCAAGTGGGGCCTTGGGCTTCACTGTGCCCTAGGCTGCCCATGAGGCTCACATACTAGGTTCTCCTGTTCCTCCTCAACCTTCTGACTCTGGTCTTAGTAGCCACCACTTAACTGGAATTGGCTAGAACATTCACAAAATTCTTTAACAAGTAAAAAGGGCTGAAAGAAATACAAGACTATTAGAAAGCTTTATCATTGTGAACATTCATAAATGGGCCTCACTGTAAATTCCTCTTGATGTGAAGAGGATCAAGATTTCCTCAAGATTGTGAATGGCAACCAGAAGCCTCCAGTGAAGGAGGCTCCAGTCTTAACTGTGTAAAGGCTAAAGTTGACCTGTAAGCCCCATTTGCCTAAGGGCAGATAACTTCCTGGAATGCTGGGAACTGTGGTTTATCTAAGATTACAAACCATATGTTTTCATCTCTGTAAACTAGGTTAGTTGCCCTAACAGCATAGGATATGCTCAATTGTACACAGGCGGGAGGTACACAGGCAGGAAGTATGTAGCAGGATATATGCTTGCTCTCAAATGAATGAAGGCCTTGTGGGTTTTGCCTTTGTGAGCACCTGGCTAACATAATTCAGCACCACTATGGGAATTTGAAAATATCCAGTATGGACCTGGCCAGTGTCCCCATCTTCCTGAGCAGCATTAAATAAAGCTTGTTTTAATTGGACAATTTGGACTTGATCTCTCTCCTGGAAATGTTCAGGATTACCTACCTCTTCCATAGGTAACTATCACATGCTTTCCAGAAAAGCCATCTCCAAATTCAAACAAAGGGAAGACTCCATTTTAGAGTAGCAGCCCAATGGGGATCTTCTGGGTAGACTACGCTCTTTAACAATTCCATTAAAATTTTTCTCTTAACAGTGAGACTTAGAGCAGCTTGGCCACACTGCTGCCCTGACAGGCTGGGTAGAAACGAGCTAAAGGATAGGCTTAAGCCTCAGTTTACTGGTGGGTACCACCCAGTCCCTAGGAGAAGCCATAAAACTGGCATCACCCATAAAGAGGCCAATTAGCATCCCAGGAGAAAATGCCTAATGTTCCAGAGGAAATATCTAATGGTCCAACCATTATAGATATCACCAGGTGTCCTTTAGCCCAGAAAATACCTATTTTCCTTTTCCAAAGACATCCCTAGAGAAATGTCAGCCAATCAAGGTCCTGAACTCTGAAAACTTTCTCACCCCTCAATCTCTACCCAATCTCTACCGGGGCTGGGCACTCTCTGCTCTAACTGATGCACTGAACAGGCAGAGAGTCCAAGCTTGAGTTTGAATAAAGGCTTTTTGCTATTACGTACATATTTGGATTCCTTGGTGGTCTTTTGGGGGACCCTTTGATCTGGGCATAACACTAACCTCACTGTTTCTAATCATCTATTTAAGACTAGCCTTAATTTTTTTCACCGAGTCCTTGGGAGTTAGTTCTTACAAGCACAGGCTCTCCTTTCAAATCCCAGATACTCCCCATGATACCCATGTGGTTTCTACCACAGGTCCATGTCCACCATCATCTCATACTGAGACATTATGGTATGAATATAAAATGTTCTTCATTGGCTCATGTGTTTCTTTTGTTTTTGTTTTTTAAATTGGTGAGTTGTTTTAAGTCAGTCATATAGTCCAGGCTGGCCTTGAACTTGACATATAGCTAAGGATGACCTTGAACTTCTGATCCTCCTGCTCCACACCTACTGCATGCTAGAACTACAGGCATGGACACAGTAGTATACTGGGGATCAACTCAGGAAGTCGTGCATGCTAGGCAAGCTTTCACCAAATGTTACCTTCCCAGCATCCGGACCATGTGCTTATCACACCCTTGGTTCAGAGCTAGCAGTGCTATTGTGGGTGGCTGTGGAACCGTTAGGACTTGCGACCTAATCAACACTAACTGGAGAAGTAGGGCACTAGGAGCCAGGTCCCTGGAAAGGGTATTTCCCCTGACTCATTTTTGTTTTGTTTTCCTTCCTGACTACAGGAAGTTTACAGGTATAAATTATTCTGTTTTACCAAACCCTCACCATCATAATGGACTGACACATCTGAGACCTGTAAGTTGGATTGCTCAGATATTTGGTACCAAACAGAAGCATCTTCTAGACCAGGGTCACAATGTTTACTTCTAGTCTATGTCAATTCTAACAGAGTCAGCCCTGCTGTGCTATTCATTATAGAAAACCAGAATCTGAGCTATATCACCTTTACCATCTTACAAAACCTCTATGTGGTGAAGAGGATGCCGGCTGTTAACCTGCAGTTTCCAGAAGACACATGGCCTCCTTTCTCCAAGTCTTTCTAGTTCCCTCACCCCGCCTTCCCCTTCCCAGGGGTTTCCCAGCCCCTTCCCCTATGTCCCTTACATTTAATCTTACCTCCTTCCATGAAGAGAATATATCAGAACTCAAGCACTGCATAGCCCACTGCATCCATCCCTACCCTCTTGAGACACTGCAGTCACAGCCAGTGAGAACCACTGAGAACAGGCAAAGACCATGGAACCAAGACCTACCTGTAAAGTGAGGGCTGAGCTAACAGGCCTGGGTCTAGATTGCTAACTATTCTCAAGGGCTCTCTCCTAAGACTCAAATTTTATTCTAACTTGTCTGGGTTCTCTGCTTAAGGAGGCAAGACCTTGGATGTCCTTCCCCAATCCTTTGGGGAGCTCTCCCACCCTGGCCTGTCTGCCACCACAACAATCCCATTAAGTATGTTTAACTAGAAACTCTGTTCTTGAAGCTTCCTCTTAGGGACCTTCATCCCTTGACCATCCCGTTCCTGGATTAGAAATATCTTCATGTGTCCTGAGATTGAAGCCAAGCTCTCCTATCACATTAAATTCCACTGTAATGGTCCTTTTTTTCCTTTTGGCATGTTCCCAGGCCATTTGACCATCTTTAGTAAAAGGCCAGAGTAATTCTTTTTTTTTTTTTTAAGACTACCCAAGCAAAACAAAATAAACAAAAATTACCTAGACAGACCCCCAGATTCTAACTGATTGCTATAGTTTAGACTGTATGCCTCCCACAAAGGTACATGTACATGGATTGCTCCTCACAGAAGGTAGGACCACGTACAAGGGTAGTAGTACTTCCTGGTCACAAAGTAGGTGTGATGTATTAGGCCACCAGAGAGCCACTGGGCTGAGTGACCATAAACTGAAACCTCAAGAATAGTGAACTAAAATGAACCTTTTCTCTCTAATTGATCATCTTAAGGCTTCTGTTACAATAACAGGAGGTTGATTAACCCAAAACACACGGGAGAGGGTTATGGAGGCAAGCTAATATGATGACAGGGGCCAACCCACGAACAAACCTAAGTGTTAAACCACACAATAATAGACTCACATAAATGTGCCACAGCTCTTCCTTCATACCTTCAATCCTCTGAAACTTCCTGGGCTGGTTGGAGAGGAGCTGGAGGACTTTGTGGACTTGGGAGTGGAAAGCTGGCTGCTGGGAGTTCCATTAACTGGACAGGAAACAACAAAGGAGACAACCATGAAAACCGAAAACACCCAGATTGTGAAAACACTAAGCACATGCACAAAAAGGGTCCATGAAGCTTTGCTTCATGTAAAGCCCAAAGCAGGTGACAAATCAGCAGAAAGCAAAAGCAATGTATCTTACTGCATTACAGACAAAGGCAGACGAGGAGTGAAATTGGAATTGTTTGCAGTAATAGTATCCCAACAATGACATAAACAAATATAGAAGACAATTATGGAATTACAAGTGTGAGTGAGAGATCCTGTCCATACAACCTGCCTTCTAGAAAATACAGACAAATGACTGGTTCCTGTGTTTGTGATGGTCTGTGATGAAGGCCACTATCCATCCTTTTCTTGGTGTATACTAATGGGGGTCACTGAAAAATGCATATGGTTCTTTCAAACCAATTAGACTGTGTGTGTGTGTGTGTGTGTGTGTGTGTGTGTGTGCGCGCGCGCGCGCGCGCGCGCGTGCGTGAGTGCGTGCATGCATCACCTTACACTTATTCTTCTTCTGGTGCTAAGAGCTGAGCTAAGTTTTGAATATGGTAAGCACATGCTCTACCAATGAGTACAACCCTAACCTTTAAGTATATTCTTAATGGAAAGTGAAAGCAACTATTTCTTCTTATAATATCATTTGGATTGAAGGCCATTAAAAGATAAACTATCCAAATACTCTTTAATATAGGCTAGTTATTTCTAATCCTTAATTTCCTCATTCTTTAGCAAATGCTGGTAGTTTTCTATATATAACCTCTATACCTCCACATGCTTCTTTGGTAGGCAGCTTGAACTAGAGTCTGTGCTGAGCAGAGGGTGACTAATCCTGTTTGTAGGGGGAGATCATCACAGATTCTAGCCTGCAGAGTGCTAGTAAAGCATCTCAGGACCCTTCCCATACACATCCAATCTTGTCATCTAGATCTGTTTCTAGGGTGATCTCATGAAGACAGTGGTTAATCTGGGATTAATAGCTTGTTCTCATCTTAAAAGTTCTTGTAATCCCTCTTCAACAGTAATCCCCAAAAGCTTTTGCCCTAAGCAGATAAAAGCTGCCATTCATCTTTATGAAAAGCAGATTGAAGTCCACTTTTTTTTAAGCATAGGAGGCAGACAGTTATTTTAGGTCACCTGAATTAAGTGTAGAGAGTTGAATCCAAAGGCAGACATCCTACACAGGTGACTCTAAGGAAGTACCAGCTCCAGAGCAGGCAGACATTGTAGACTAAGGAGTATACAGGATTAGCCAAATCAGTTGTGAACAGAGATGGCTGTGGGTATAGGTCATTTTTGTCTATTATATTGTATTTTTACAATCAGTAGATAGAATGTTTTTCAATACTTTTAATTCTCCCAATTTTTAATTTTTCTATTCTAAATCACTTGGCTATCTAATTTTTTGTTGCTGTTGTTGCTTGTGTATATGTTGACGGTATGGTCACAAGTGTGTGCAATAGAGGCCAGAAGAGGGCACCAGATATCCTCACCCATCAATCACTTTATAGGGAGAGAGAGAGTGGCGGGGTCTCTCCCTGTACCTATGGATTGAGTGTTCTTTGCTGTTGGAAGCCAGCAAGCCTCAGTGACTCAGCCTCCACCTCCCATCAGAACTGGGATTACAAGCATCCATAGACATCCGGCTGTGATGTCAGTGCTGGGAACTCATGGCTGGCCCTCAACCACAGAGCAAGCACTCTCAGCCACTCAGTCACATCTCCAGTCCCTAAAAACAATATTTATAAGACTCAAATTATAGTTAGACTGATGAAATGTCATCTACTTTACTATCTGTATATTACAACATACTATTTACACAGTTTTGTGGAAGATTAAGTAGACTCAAACTTCTCTCAAAGCAGTTCCTTCTATCCTAAGATCAGTGTGAACAATATTATGTTTATAATCACTGTCTGAAACTCCAGTTAATCCCTGAAGTCTTTGCTGCTGTTTCTATTGCTGTAGCTGCTATTTAAAGATGGGGCTGTGCTACAATGCCTAGGTTCACTTTAAATCTCCTACCTTAGCTTTTTGAACAGCTGGACTACAGGTGCTAGCACCACAATGCCTCTATACAAGCAAGCACTACTACTTCTGATACTGTGGCTTGTAACACAATGGTCCTCATTCCTTGTCAGAGAATGAGGAGAAACCCTATTGGTGACAGCATGTTTTAGAGTCACTGTGGAGTGCCAGCATCGGCAGAGGCACTCAGCTTTCTAAAGTGCTAAACATGCCTTGTGTAAAGGGAGTTTGCCTTCGAGATGTGGCTTTCAAGTCTCACAACAGTTGAAGATTTTATATACTTAAATTCTAGTCCTCAATCGGTTATTAAACATTGCAAATTCAGATTTTAAAAAATCATTTAAGTATTCACTGCGCTTTGTCACAGAACAGTAGATGGTCTGAAGACAAGTGAAACCATGAAATGGTGAGTGCAGTAGGTTTCCTCTTCAGAACTCAGGAGACAAAGCTGAACCAATCACACCTGACTCTTGAGCCACTCTCTTGACTTTTATTTAATCATTTTCCTAACATGACAAGCATCTACAAACCTGAAACAAAAGCTAGGAATCATTCAGCCAGAAAACTATCTCCAAACACATTTATGTTCCGCTAGCATTTCCAGTTTTAAGATGCTACAGAGTCAATACAATTTAAAATAAGGTCAATGGCAGAGAGATACCTTGGGTTAAAAACCCAGGGTCACATATTTAGAACACTGTATGAAAATGATTGCTTCCCAATTAAAAGTTGCTGCCTCCTTTTATGTACAGAAAACACCTTCTGGTCCTAGTCTAGCACAAGTCATCATAAAGTAGTTTAAATCAGGAGACTTTAATGATTCCTAAACTTTTAACACAGGTTAGAAATTCCTTTCTGTATCTTTATTGCTAACAAGCCTTTGTTTTTTTGTTTTGTTTTGTTTTTGAGACAGGGTTTCTCTGTGTATCAGCTCTGGCTATCCTAGAATTCACTCTGTAAACCAAGCTGCACTCAAACTCACAGAGATCTGCCTGCCTCTGCCTCGAGAGTGCTGGGATTAAAGACATGTACCTCCAACACCACCTGGCCCAGCTAGCAAACTAGCTTTTCAGTTACAGACTATTTTCTACAGCTCAACAGAACACAGACTAAAAGGTGGCTCCCCCTTACCCCACCATCACTGTGCTTCAACTATACAGTCTCTTCCTAGGTTAAGTGGTTCTGTAACCAGCAGGGAGGCTGAAGTGGCCTGTGCATTGTAAAATGTTGCACATGGCACAGATGTCCACAGGAGAAGGCCAGATACATTCATGGAAATGGAGCAAAGGAAACAGAAATGCAGCAAAAGACAGAAACAAAAACCCAGCAGAGTGAGAAAGCTATAAGGATCCTGGCTCACCTGGGGATTTGGCTGTAGAATAGGCACTGGAGTGGCCAGCCCTCTTTACTGTACACACGCATATGCACAGGGCAGGAGGAGACAGTAAGGACAGCGGTTATTCAGCAGCTCTAAAAGACAGTAACAGCCTGCCCTAGAGGAAGTAAGGCTGCGCTGCAGGGGGAGTGTCTGTCTGACCAAATCTGATGTTTGTTTGGGACCACTTTGTATTATTAAGATACCTCAACAGTCAAATCATCATTTTGCTTAAAGAAAAAAAGTTTAGTTCACTCCAAGGGACAGCAGGCTGGGCAGTGATAAAAGAAAAAAAAAAACTGCCTGTAGAAACAGATGTCTTTTTTTCTCTAAAATTATTTCCTTAAAAATAAGTTAAATGATCAAAATTGTTTGTAATTACTATCAATTCATAAAATCAATTTACTGAGATATAATTTGAGTGTTTTTAATGTTAGAAAAGTATCAAAGCAGTGTAAATTTTGACAAATTTGTAGGATTGGGGTCTGAAATTTATAGAACGTAAACAAGTAATCCTTTCTGAGAATAATCAATAATTATTAATAACTGATGAAGAAAAAGACTATGGAAGTTTTCAAGTAAGCATATTTCTGTGTGTAACTGTGTGTGTGTTGCACCAAGAAAAATTAATTCTAGGAAGATAAATGCCCACAATTATGAAGCATAGAATTCAAAATACAATAAACAGTGTTAAAAATGTGAAATGCATTTATGTGCACACCTGTGGGAGACTAGACAGTGAGGCTAGCTGCAAGAAAATGTGTCAGAACCAAGTTCAAGAATTCCATGAAAGACCTACAATTTTGGAAGATAGATTTAAAGTTTTTGTTTTAAAAAATCTTATTATCTATCATTGTTCTAGAACACAAGCTGGAAAAGGCTGTTAAATTCATAAAAATGTGAGAAAACTAAAGAGAACACCCCCTACTAAGACCATCCATTGCTTTTCTGTTACTACCTGAAGCTGGTGATTTGCTGCGTCGAGAGAGTCCTGGGCTTTTGGATCCAGAATACTTAGCAGCTGAGGCTCGAGAATAAGATGACTTCAGGACACGGCATTCTGTAAAGAACCAAAGTGCATTTGTAGGAACAGTAGATTTCAGCATTGACCAAGTATAGTTAGCTGCCATAACTGGCGTATGTGTGTACATGTACAGCTGCCCATAACTGGTGTATGTGCGCACTTGTACAGCTGTCATAACTGGCGTATGTGTGCACATGGACAGCTGCCATAACTGGTGTATGTGTGCACATGTACAGCTGCCATAACTGGTGTATGTGTGCACATGTACAGCTGCCCATAACTGGTCTATGTGTGCACATGGACAGCTGCCATAACTGGTGTATGTGTGCACATGGACAGCTGCCATAACTGGTGTGCACATGGACAGCTGTCCATAACTGGTGTATGTGTGCACATGGACAGCTGTCCATAACTGGTGTATGTGTGCACAAGTACAGCTGCCATAACTGGTGTGTGTGCACATGGACAGCTGTCCATAACTGGTGTACGTGTGCACATGGACAGCTGTCCATAACTGGTGTATGTGTGCACATGTACAGGTGCCATAACTGGTGTACGTGTGCACATGTACAGCTGTCATAACTGGTGTATGTGTGCACATGGACAGCTGCCATAACTGGTGTATGTGTGCACATGTACAGGTGCCATAACTGGTGTACGTGTGCACATGTACAGCTGTCATAACTGGCGTACGTGTGCACATGTACAGCTGCCCATAACTGGTGTATGTGTGCACATGTACAGGTGCCCATAACTGGTGTATGTGTGCACATGTACAGCTGCCATAACTGGTGTATGTGTGCACATACAGCTGCCCATAACTGGCATATGTGTGCACATGTACAGCTGTCCATAACTGGTGTATGTGTGCACATGTACAGCTGCCCATAACTGGTGTATGTGTGCACATGTACAGCTGTCCATAACTGGTGTATGTGTGCACATGGACAGCTGCCATAACTGGTGTGCACATGGACAGCTGTCCATAACTGGTGTATGTGTGCACATGGACAGCTGTCCATAACTGGTGTGCACATGGACAGCTGTCCATAACTGGTGTGTGTGCACATGGACAGCTGTCCATAACTGGTGTATGTGTGCACAAGTACAGCTGCCATAACTGGTGTGTGTGCACATGGACAGCTGTCCATAACTGGTGTATGTGTGCACATGTACAGGTGCCATAACTGGTGTACGTGTGCACATGTACAGCTGTCATAACTGGTGTATGTGTGCACATGGACAGCTGCCATAACTGCTGTATGTGTGCACATGTACAGCTGCCATAACTGGTGTACGTGTGCACATGTACAGCTGTCATAACTGGCGTACGTGTGCACATGTACAGCTGCCCATAACTGGTGTATGTGTGCACATGTACAGGTGCCCATAACTGGTGTATGTGTGCACATGTACAGCTGCCATAACTGGTGTATGTGTGCACAAGTACAGCTGCCATAACTGGTGTATGTGTGCACATACAGCTGCCCATAACTGGCGTATGTGTGCACATGGACAGCTGCCCATAACTGGTGTATGTGTGCACATACAGCTGCCCATAACTGGCGTATGTGTGCACATGGACAGCTGCCCATAACTGGTGTATGTGTGCACATGTACAGCTGCCCATAACTGGCATATGTGTGCACATGTACAGCTGTCATAACTGGTGTATGTGTGCACATGTACAGGTGCCATAACTGGTGTACGTGTGCACATGTACAGCTGTCATAACTGGTGTATGTGTGCACATGTACAGGTGCCATAACTGGTGTACGTGTGCACATGTACAGCTGTCATAACTGGCGTATGTGTGCACATGTACAGCTGCCCATAACTGGTGTATGTGTGCACATGTACAGCTGCCCATAACTGGTGTATGTGTGCACATGGACAGCTGCCATAACTTGTGTGCACATGGACAGCTGTCCATAACTGGTGTATGTGTGCACATGGACAGCTGTCCATAACTGGTGTATGTGTGCACAAGTACAGCTGCCATAACTGGTGTGTGTGCACATGGACAGCTGTCCATAACTGGTGTATGTGTGCACATGTACAGGTGCCATAACTGGTGTATGTGTGCACATGTACAGCTGTCATAACTGGCGTACGTGTGCACATGTACAGCTGCCATAACTGGTGTATGTGTGCACATGTACAGCTGCCCATAACTGGTGTATGTGTGCACATGTACAGCTGCCCATAACTGGTGTATGTGTGCACATGTACAGCTGCCCATAACTGGCGTATGTGTGCACATGTACAGCTGCCATAACTGGTGTATGTGTGCACATGTACAATCAACTATATAAATGCAAGAAGTCAAGCTGGCCTCTTCCTTGGTCACCCTCCACTGGACTGTCTTGTTAAGCTGCTAGGCTGGTGGCCAGGGAGCTCCAGGGATCCTCCAGTTTGGCCTCCCAGCACTGGAGTTACAGACACATGGGCCACCATGCATGGCTTTTTGTGGGGGTGTTGGAGATTTGAACTTGGGTCCTCACACTTATATGTCAAGCACCTATCAAGGCAAGTTGCTATTACCTGACAATCTCTTTCGCATCCCGCCTTTTATTTTTCCAGTGCTATGAATTGAATGCTGGAATTGGTGAGCTGCCAGCCCCTGAGCTCCATAATTCAATATAAGCATCAACAGTTCCAAAAAGTGCATGTCATATTTACATCTCCAGTTAGACTGCACATCTGCAACACCTCATTGTTTGGACTGAGTTCTTAGTGAGTGAGCACAGAAACTCTACAGTCCTAAGTAGATGTATGGTATCATTCACAGACAAACCACATGTTTATCTGTGTGCAGTTTTTTCATAGGCACAATAGACTGCAATTTTATTGTCCTATTCAAGTCCTTGATCATCTTCAAAAGGACATGAAACTCTAACTTCCAGTCTCTTTACTGTCTAGCTACCCATCCCTCCAAAGCATGGAAGAGCAAAAATGAAAAAATAGTTTTAAACAATAACACTGACTTTTCCATAAGCCACCAAATAAAGCAGCATTTGGAGAACCAGAACAAATTACAGGTGCAATTATCACTTCAGATTTGAGTAATTAAGATCTCGGGTTTTGCAGTCAGGGCTTAGGATGAGTCATGACTTGACATTTGCTAGCTAGGAGGAAAATCTTGCTTATGTTCCAAGCCTCCCTATTTCTCCCTAACATATAGTGTAAGAATAAAATGTGCTGTATAGCCTTGTTATAAGGGATAAATTAGAAGACATATGGTCTGTCATTTACTTCAGAATACTTCAATTTATGCCAAAAGATTACAATGTGATTTGGTTTTAATATAGCCCCAAGGGCAGCAAATTAACTAGTCAAGTATACAAATCCGGCAAATCCTCACCAGGGAAGCCTGGTTAACATTTGAAAGGCTCTAATCAAAGCTAATATAAACAGGGCAGCTCCAGTGTCCAGTTTCAGCTAAGCTATTAGCATTGTAGATTATGCTTCATTGTGTCTCAAAAGTGTGTTGTGTAGATTGTTAAAATATTGCAGACACTGCTCCTTCTAATGAGCAGGATACCCCAAACAGACCCCAATAACCCGGAACTTCAGAGATATACTCAGGTTTAAGAATCAGGAGAAATTTGTGACTTGACCAAGATTAGGTTAGCAGAATTCTATGCATTTTGAATGTTTTGTTTTAAAGACAAGGTCTCAGTATGTAGCCTTAGCTGGCCTGAAACTCACTATGTAAATCATGCCGGCCTCAACTCACAAGAGTTCCTCTTATATCTACCTCTCGAGTGCTGGAATTAAAATTATCCACCACCACACCAGGCTGGCTTTCATTTCTTCCTTATTTTTTTATTTTTTGGTAGGTTTTCAAACTTACATTTCTTTTGACTTCTGTCATTGTTTTAATGCATCTTTAATGTACGATACTCTCAGAAGCCTTAGCTGGAGCTTTTAAGATGACAGCACAATTAAACAACTGATGTTTAACACAAAACCCCTCTGTGTATTTGTACTAGATGCAGCTCTGAGATTCGCTGTCATTGTCACACTTGTAACACCATGTAATGATGGTGCTACAGTATTACAATAACATACAGCAAGACAAAGGGGCCCCGGCACTGCAGATGTCTACTCATTCACTTAACCATCATCACTCCCGTTTTTAAAGAAGGTTAAGTAACTAGAAATCAACAATGCTCCCCTCCTCCATCTATTAGAGACTATCAAGGGCCTATATCAACAACAACAAAAATCAAATGATCCAGCTAACTCTGACAAACTTACTAAACATGATACAACCGTTGTTCTGCCTATGTACACATTGCTACTGCTATTGTTAGTCTTACCTGTTGTTAAAGGTTTTTGATTTTGTATGGGCTACAGGTTTGACTTGTCTGTAGTTGTTTTTTTTTTTTAAGTGATTTAGATGTTTATATTAATTTTGTTTTATTTGGTTTATGTTTTAGATATACTATTAGTTTTTTTATTTTAATTTAACTTATTTTTATTAATGTATTTGGCTATGTGGTTGGTGCTGGTTTATAGCCACGCCCCCACCTGCAAAGACTAGCTCCAAAGCCTGTGACTTGGGTAGGTGCCTAAACTTTAAAATCTCCAACCTCGTGGAGACTCTCTGTTCTTCCTTTCTTCTCTGTCTCCCTGCCCTATCTTTCTGTCTTCACTCTCTGCCCATCTCCTTAATAAACCTCATATTGCTCTCTTGCAGCATACAAGTTCTTTTCACGTGCAAAATACTAACAGTTGGTGGCTGGCTTATTTGGGTTTTTGTTTTTGTTTTGTTTTGTTTTGGTAGCTGGATAGGGTTTGATTTGGGGTTTTTTTTATTTGTTTTTTTGATTTTTTAAATTTATTTTTATGATGTTTTATATAGGTTAAAATAGTTTTTTATTTATAGCATATAGATGAACATTTTTATTATTCTTTTGTTTAATTTTAAAAAGTAAAATTATATATAATAAAAGAGTTATTAAGTAATAATTATGGTTATAATACTTTATTTGAATTTAATAAAATTAAAGAAAATATTGTTTATTTTATGAGTTTAGAGTTTTTAACATTTTTTAAAAATATTTTTGAAAACTATACTTACAGCTTTTACATTTTTAATTATATTAAAGACTATAGAAGGATATATTATTTAAATAAATAGGAAGTATAACTTTTAAATTTTAGAAATGATAGAGATGGTGTTTGTTTGTTTGGACAGTTAAAGTTTTTTTGTTTACACATTAATAGATATTAATTCACTACTTCACTAATTAAAACTTCATTTGTTGTCGAGAATTAGAAGGATGAAGAGCCTGGACTAAATTATCTTGGGCTACCTTAGCCACCTAATAACCATTTACAATATCAATATCATTTGAAATCATTAAAAAAAGAATTAAAACTATATTATAGATAAAAATCAATAAATAGGCATTTTCATATCACTTATGAGATAGTTATTTTTATAAATATATAAACAGTGTATGCTTTTTATAGTTATACACAAAACTGATATAAAAAGAAATCTCAGATAATTACCATAGTCAGTTTATTAACTAGCCTTCAATCTATGTTATCCAAGAGAGGGTCTCACTATGTTGCCAAAGCTGGCCTAGAGTCCTCCTAGGGTCATGTGAAGTGTCTGCCTCAGCCTCCCGAGTAGCTGGAACTACAGACACCACCATGCTTGGTCATCTTTCTCCAGCATAATTATGTTCTCAACATGCTTGTCACTAATCACTGAATTCTGAGCCTTCATTTCAGGAGTCACAAAGATGTTCAATGAATTGCCTCACCGCTATGATCCAGGACAAAGTCATCTTGGGCATAACGATATTTTTCAGGTCCACATGCAATAAAAACATCATCATCACCAAAAAAGTCTTGAAGACAAGTAACCTGAAGAAAAAAAAAAAAAAAAAAACAAGAAATTAGAGACATTAAAGGCCAATAAAAGTCAGCAAAATTAAATGCACTTTCAAGCTCCACCCACAACACGTAGTGGAACCTGCTCACTATGGTGTGTATTTTCCAGAAAATTTTTTCACAAAGCACTTAAACTGACATCAGCACAACAAAATGAAAGGTTTCTGCTGACACCAGTACACCTGTTAACAAATGAAGGTGTACATGTAAGGTGTGACTTCCCTTGACGGATGGTAGCAAAAGCTGGTTTTGATAAAAGCAAAGGTTCTCCATTCAGCGTTCCCTCCCTCCTTGGCCATGATGTCTCTGTACTCCAGTACAGCACTCTGGGTTGTTTTTAGGATTAATGTGTAGACACTGCTTAGAGCAGCGCCTGCCATATCACATGCTCCATGTTAACATTCATCAAGGTTGGAGAAGACTAGCCATGATGGTAATGAGACTATGGCTGTAAAGCGCTTCCTGGCCCTGGTTCCAAATGTGTTGTCTAAACTGTATCTTCAGTTTTCTAGAACTGGAGTTACAGACAGTTGTGAGCTGACATGTAAGTGCTGGGAATTGAACCCAGGTCCTCAGCAAATTAAGAGCCAGTGCTCTTAACTGCTGAACCATCTCTCCAGCACCTCCCTTTTTGTTTGTTTGCTGTTTTTTTTTTTTTTTTTGAGACAAGGTTTCTCTGTAAAGCCCTGGCTGTCTTGGAACTAGTTCTGCAGAACAGGCTGCCTTTGAACTTGCAGAGACGAACCTGCCTCTGCCTCCAAAGTGCTGGAATTAAATGTGTGAATTCCCGCCACCCAACACATCTTCAGTTTTCTAAAAGCCCTTTCCTCCATACTAATCAGTTTCAGATTCTAGACAGCCCGGTCCTTGCCAGCAAAACATCCATCTTCAGCCTACTAGTCACCATCAGAATCATTTCCACACTTTGATATAGACGAGTCTTACTTTCATTATGCTTTAAAGGGAGCTGCATAAAATTTTCTCTTAATGAAATTTACTTCATTTACAAAACAATGTGAGATTTTTAAACTACTCTACTACTTAGAAATTTTCTGCAATCTCAGTAATACCTTGTATCTCCACTGTTCAGCTTTATATTGGAATAAATATGTCTCTGCAAAAAATACAGTGAACTAGATATAATGAATGAACAGTTACAGTAGTTAAATAATACAAACGTAATAGTCTTTGCAACACCAGAAGGGTGGTGCTGCAGAGATAATCAGTGTAGCAGGCTTGGGTACTGCCCATTACTTCCAATTATGAAGCAAGACCCAGCTTTAACTTGCTCCGACCAGTGTTTCTCCTGCTAACCCCACCTCTGCTGGCCACCTAAGATGGTAGCATCATTTTCTCTTTTTATCCACACAATATTCCTAATGCTTGCTTGTGCTCCCCAGGGCAAGTCCTTCTTACTACTCACAAGGTTCTCAAGCATTTAAACAAATTTATATGTGGTTCATGTGTATGTACCTTCTCTCCTTCCTGGGCTCTACCACTGTCCTGATATTGGTTATCTGACCTCTACTGTCCCTACATCTCCTAGCTTCAGTCACAATTATCACAACTCCAGAGCAAACACATCCTTTTCCATCCTGATTACAAACCAGTGTCTTTCATCTGAACTTACAACCTTGCCTCTGACATAGCCTCTGTTCACTTTTCAGCTGTGATGTTGTATTCCCACCACACAGTAATTGTGGCTTGTTTTGGTTTTCCGTTATTAAGATATGAGTCATATACTGTCCTAGTTAGATTTCTATTGCTGTGAAAAAAATACACTACCAAACCAACTTGGGGAGAGAAGGGTTTGTTTCATCTTACAGATATAGTTTGTGTACATTCTGAAGGGAAGCCAGGATAGGAACTGAAGCAGAATCATGGAGGAGTGCTGTTTACTGGCTAGCTCAGTCTGCTGCCTTATACAACCCAGGATCATCAGCTCAGGGGCAGCAATACCCACAGTGAGTTAGGCCCTGCCACACTAATTAATAATAATAATAATAGTAATAATAATAATAATAATAATAATAATAATAATAATAATAATAAAATGCCCCACAGACTTGCCTACAGGCTAATCTGATGGAGACATTTTCTCACCTGAGGTTCCCTCTTCTCAAAAGCTTGTGACACAGTGGTGAAATATAACCAGAATAGGTACTATACAATCACCCATTCAAGTACACAATTCAGCATCATCTAATACATCCAAAACTGTACAGGCATCACTACAACCAGAAGAGGAATCCTGAGCCAGTTATCGTTCATTTCCAATGGCCCCTTCCCTCATTACCTGGCACCCACACTCTACCTTATGTCTTTGGTTCTACAGAGCCTAGATATTTTTTAGAATTTTGTTTTATTTTATTATGTATAGGTGTTTTGTCTGCATATATGCCTGTGTATCTCATGCATGCCTGGTGTCCAGAGGCTAGAAGAGAGAGTAACATCCCCTGTAACTGGAGTGACAGATGGTTGTGAGCTGCTATGTGGGTGCTAGGAATTGAAACGGTGTTTTCTGGAAGAGCAGCAGAGCTCTTAAAAGTCAAGCCACCTCTCCAACATCTTCTAAACAGTTTCCATACACTATATCACAGTATAAGGCCTTTTGTGATTAGTCTTTCACTTAACTTATTTAAGGTTCATCCAGGTTGTAGCAAATACTGAGTACTTAATTTTTTTCCCTATGGTTGTGTAACACTGTCTTGTACAGAAGCATACTTTTTTTTTTCTGCATAAACACCTAGTTATTTGTCTCTCCAGCACCTTAGAAGCTTTTCTGACCAACCTTAGTGCCATGGTCTGCAAGTGACCAAGGATGTGTCCTACCCATTATCCATTATCCCAGAAGGCTCAATAGAGATTATGACACTGTTGGATGTTTAACAGGTTTTCTGATTAATTGAAGCAAGGTGTGACTAACACCAAACAAGAATGACTTCTCCTGATGAGTTTGATTTAAAATGTATACTATGTATCAATTAGAAAACAAACATAAAGACTAGATTGAAAAGAGATACATATTAAGTATGGTGAGCTGGAGACTCCATTAGCACTACAGTGAAAAGAGCAAAATGAGTTTAGTAATAGGCAGGATGATCCAAAATTCAGACCTGGAACATTATCTGTGAAATGCCTATTACACACTCAGGTAGAGGTGCTGAGCAGAACGTGTAATATTTACAAATCTAAGCTTCAGGAGAGAGGTCAAGGTGCAAGGGTAAAAGCTGGATCCACCAGTACAATGGATGGTATTAACCTCTAAACTCTTGCTCAAGCCCAGTAGTCCACGCACATAGGAAGAGATCAAAGCTGACCTCCAAAGCTCAGCAACAAGCCAAGTTCAAGGAGAAACTGCAAAATCTGGAAAAAAAAAAATCGAGATTTTTACAGTATGTTGGAATCCGGGTCAAGAAAGTGTTTCAAAGGGCCTTAGTGCCCATTACTGACAGGCCAAATAAGATGAGGATTGAAAACTAACAACTTGGGGCTGGAGGGATAACTCAGTGGTTAAAAGCCCTGATTGCTTTTCCCAAGACCTTGGGTTCAGTGCCCAGTACCCCCAGGGACTCTGAGGGGTACCAGGTATACACACGAGCCGCATAGACATACATGCAGACAAAATGCCTGTATATAAATAACAATTAAAAAAGAAAAGTGACAATCAGGTTAGCAGGAAGAATATCATTGGGAATTTTGGGTGGGTGGTTTAAAGGTCTGACTGCTGAGGGTGGAAGGAGAGACAGTGAGACACGGCTTCCCAAGAGCGCTGACTTAAAAAATGGTAGGCCAAAGTAGGAGTGGAGAAATGAGTCTAGATCAAGGGTCAGGAGACTGTTTATCTATGCTGAGAAAAACAACACCAAACCATTGTTACTCTGTTACAAAGATGCAGGAGCCAGGAAAATTAGGCTATGAGGAGGAAAAAGAAAACCACAGAGCTATTTTGTTTTATGAGAGAATAGAATCAGTGGGCAGAGAAAGTGAAGGGCTTTGGATGAGACCACTTCAGTCTTTCACAGTGAAGGGCAAGAGGAGCCTCAAAGGCTGGCAGACAGCTAACAGCAAGAGGTAGTTTTCCTTTATTCTTGTTAGTTAGTTTACATCTGGGGGCAGAGGTTTCCTAAAACCTTCAGTTTCCTCAGAGAGGGAGGACTCAGGTGAGGGGATATGGCAGGTGTAAGAGCTAGAAGATGACTTCAGCCTGAAATTGGGGGTGGGGGGGTTTGGAGCCTGCAAGACAACATGAAGTCACACTGGGGGACATGGAGGGGCATGGAAGAAATCTCAACTGTGAAACCAGAATGATGCTTTCAGCCTGTGGGATATCTTAGAAAAATCAAAACCTCTTTTTCTACCTTTTGTGGTGGAATTAGCATTTCAAGTGCGTATATCTTCCTAGAATTGGAAGAAAAACCACTGTGAACAAAGATGGTGAGAACAAACTATACACAAGAACAGAACGTCTTCTGGGCTATTTTCCTGCTGGACCCCCAAGGGACTTGAGATACAGCTGGATGGGGCTGGGAGACAAGCTTCCTCCTGAGCTGCAGGAATACAGGGAGCCATGCTATAGGGCAGGCCAGGGAAGCCTAGGGTTCCTATTAAACCCAAAAGGCAGAAGAACAGACAGAAGGCAAAATGCATAGACAGCATTGAAAAAAACTAAGAAGGTATAGGCATTGCTTTCCTATCATTGTTGCTTTAGCGTATAGGTCTCTGTTTATATTTTTCACAAAGTAGACTTGGTCTGCTATGCTAGAGATTGTCGTTATTCTTTTTAAGATGTAAGCCTGAATGCATAGAAATAAAACACAGGGGAAAGTGATGGTATAGTTGAGATGGATAAAAACCAGATTCATGGAAGGCCATGAGTGTCTGCCTTCTTCAGTGCTATCCCGGCACAGGTACACAGCCATGAAGAATTAGATAAGCACAGGTTGTCCCAGGAACAAGGCACCTGAACACTGAGCCCACTGCTATCACATGCATACACCCATTTACACACACATAAAGAAAAATGGTTACGTTTCTTCCACATTTGGTCACTCAAATATTACTTTCATGTTTTACAACATTTCACTTTTATGTATACAGGATCTACCTACATGTATACCTGCAGACCAGAAGAGGACATCAGATCTCATTAGATGGTTGTGAGCCACTATATGGATGCTCGGAATTGAACTCAGGTCCTCTGAAGAGCAGCCAGTGCTTTTAACTTCTGAGCCATTTCTGCAGCCCCCGTACAACTTATCTCATAATACTGAGATTCTGAGGGTTTTTTTTCCTTTTAATTTTCATCTTTTAAAAGAACTGAGATTTATACATTGAGGTATATGATGCAAGTAACAAATCTGCCTCAGAAAAAAATCAATATTGTGAATAAAAATTGATTTAACCAGAGTGGAAGAAAAAATATATTCATCCAGAAGATCTTAGTTTGCTTCTAAATTCTTTAATGTAAGGGATTATTTCTTCCAAGAAGCTCTTTAGAAACAGTAAACATTATGTGGCTTGTGAAAGAAAGTTACAAATGTGTGTGTGTGTGTGTGTGTGTGTGTGTGTGTATGTAATATTACTCCTAAGGTGCAAAACTAAAGTTGCCAGTAGGATCTAATGGAGACATATAAAACCAAGAAATAGAGTGTGATAGGAGCCTGCGTAAGCACACCAATGGGAGCATTTACACACTTAAAATAGTCATTTTTCTATCCTGCAGTAGACAGATTAATTAGATCAAGGTGACCAAGGACCAGCCATAAATTCAATGCTAGTTCCTAACAGTTTACCACAGCCCACCCCACCTTCCCTACTTCATCTGTGTTAAAGAAGATGCACATATGACAGAGGTTTGAATCTGATGATCTATTAGAGTATTCCAAATGTGATAAACTTTTTATCAAAATAAAAAAGACACAAAGGTTTCATGAAGCACCAAACCCAAGGTGATTGTGTGTCTCAATTTCCAAATGCTGTAACTTGCATTCTGAATGCCTCCCCAAAGCATCATATGTTAAAGCATTGTAGAATTCTTAGAGTGGAATTATCAGGATGCTATGGAAGCATTAAGAGGTGGGGGCTTCAGGGCACACCCTTGAAGAGGACTGTGGGATCCATCCCTTTTCTTTGTTCTAGACCATGAAATGAGTGGTTTTGCTGTAAAGCTTCTGCCATGATGTGCTTCCTCACTACAGGCCCAACCCTCATGGCTGAAATCTCTAAGACTATGAGCTAATAAAATCTTTGCTCCTCATAATTTCATTACTTTAGGTATTTTGTTGTACTGATGCCAAGATGGCCAACACACTGACCCATTGGCACTCTCCTCTTTCTTGGCCTTCTCCGAGCTGAGAGGGGCTGACAGCCAAGAGGCTATATCCCTCTAAGCTTCTTTCCTGCTCTAAAATTCTAAAGTCTGATCATTTATCTTCTAAAAAAAAGCTTATGTACATTTTGGGAGACTGCTACCAAAACAGTGGACTTTTCTGACAGAAAAGCAACACTAAAGTTTAAATGTCATGTCTTTTTCTGTTGGAGTCTTCTAAGTGTCTGCAGGGGCCTCCAAGTCCAATGCTCCCTCATGGCTTTGTAATCACCACACACAAGTGTTGTCACCCAGGTAACTGCCTGGCTGGTTTATGGAGCTCCCAGTAGACAGAGCATCACATGATCAGGATCATTCTCTTATCCATTACTGAGCCTCACACAGCACCTGCTGGGGAGACTTTGCGCCTCACTTTTCCGTGGAGTGAATCAATCAGGGTGGGGATGGCTTGAGTTCCTACTCGCATTAGTATTCAGGTTAGCACCAGTTTATGATGTTCATACCAAGATAGACCAGTCAAACCCTGTAACTCCATATAAGAAGGGTTCAGCAAATACTAATTGATCAAATTTTGGTCCTAGACTATTGCATGAACTCTATTTGGTATTATAATAAAATCTCAAAGCCAGACATTGGGGAAAAGCTGAAATATCAGAGAGATGGAGAAACAAACCACAGCCACTTCTCACCAGCTGACTCCTCAGGCCTGTCTTCATGAATCCTCCAGACTCCAAGCCCCTCTGTCCTCCGCTGAAAAGGGACGTGCTAGGCAAAGCTGAACTCCTCTATCCTCTCTCTCCTCACCCCCCCCCAGCCTTGTTTAAATCAATTCTATTAGAATAGTTCTGCTTAAATGAACAGGGAAAGTCTGGGGCTCAGTGATATAGGGCTTCTCTACATGTCTGAAACATGAATTTCATCCTCAACACTAGAAGGGAAAAAGAAGTGGGGTAGATACAAGGGAATCAAATAAAAAATTTGAAATAGGGGGCTGGAGAGATGGCTCAGCGGTTGGGAGCTCTTCCAGAGGACCCGGGTTCAATTCCCAGTACCCACATGGCAGCTAACAACTGTCTGTAGTTCCAGTTCCAGGCAAACACCAAGGCAAATAAATAAATAAATAAAGTTTAAAAAAAAGAAAAGAGCACGAAGGGGTTTAAAAAAAATTGAAATAAATAAAAAGTAAGCCATTTGGTTCTCCAAATTTCAACACACACACACACACACACACACACACACACACACACACACACACACACACACACCCCACACACACAGAGTCAGTAAGCAGAGGCTGGGATTCTCCCCAGTTCTTTATTCTCCCCATAGAATACAATTAGCATACATTGCCTGCTTTGTTCTCAGTAAATGCTGGCTGCACTTTCCACAGCAAGCTACTTAGAATAGCAATGTTTTTCAGTTTCCTGTAAATCCATTCAGCCAGGCACACAGATCCTAAGGTTGCTATAGAAACAGAACCAAAGCTCAAAAATGAAAGCACTTACAGTAAAAGGCTTCTCAATGGCACCTGCAGACATCCCCTACATCCTTACATTTAGTTCTCCTCTGTGTGTGTGGGGGGGGGGCGCAGGGACACAACAACAAACACCTGGATTTGAGTTTCATTTTTTTACAGCTCCCACCAACCACCAACCACAACTAATCAGAGGGACTTTGACCAAATATTTGGTTTGAGAAAATGCTTCCTTCCACCAACAAGCAGGGAAGACCTTAAAATTTCAAAGCTACTAGCAAATCAAATGATACTTCTTAGGGGGAGAGAGAATGATCTTCAAAAAGAAGCAACTTCCAGGATAATGTGAGTGCTACCGTTAGAACTCATCTCCAGAGGCTTAAAGCCTACAGAAAAAGATGTCAGCAGTACTCTAGGGCTTTCTGCTAAGGAAGGAAGCCACGGCAAAATCCAGAAGAAATCAGACAAGGAAGCCAGAGGTCAGCCTACTGAGTCAGCCATTCTATGTCTAATGTGATTCTGGAGGCACTGCAACCAAAGGTTCTAAGGAGATGGAACAGCATCTTGACCTTGTAGGACTCAATTATTTCCAGATAAAAAACAAAAAAGAAACCTGTTACAGAATGGGCACCTGGGACCAAAGCACAAGGTAACAATTGTATAATCAAAACCTGTTTATTTGCTACAGATGAGGTAAGGAAATACCCCTGGAAAGGAAGTGCATACTTTACACAAAGAACCTCATTCTCACTTTTCCTTAGCCACCAGGACAATCTTATCAAGGACTGACTTCCCATTTTACCTAAAAAGAGCTTAATAAGACTCAAAGAGGTTAAGCAAAATGCTCCAAGTCACAGAGCCAGCCAGGAGGAACACTCTTCCCTGGACCACATACTGTTTCCCTAAAGAAAGTATTAACTGTGATTTACAGCCTCTGAGAAAACATAAAGAGCTCATGATATAAGTCAGCAGCTCCCATACTTGTCTGAGATCCAAACAACTGGGCCATTTTTCTGTCCTTTACGAAATAAGTGAGTGACAAGTATGTAATCTTATATCTAGGAATTTTTTAAAGGATCAACTTCTAAGTAATGTTGTAAGGTCATTACAAGTTCAGGCCAACTTCTTATACTTTAGGGAATACTGAATATGTTCTGAAATCGATATCTTCAAACAAATTGGCTAACTCTCTTGAAACAAATTATAAACACAAGTTCAATCATACGGTTTTAAAAGAGGACTCCACTTGTTGCCAGACTGGAAATACTAAAAGTATAAATATGTGTTAATAAATATTATGACTTTTATAGATTATAAATAAAGGCAGAACATGTAGGACTTATCAGGAATTGATTCTCTGCACATAGAGATCAGATCTGTTTTGATATCAGTCTAGTGTCACACCAGACAGTGATCACATTCAGAGAAGTAAGATCCTTAGAATCATTAATAAAGATGATATGGGGAAATCAATTCTACACTAATTCTGGAAAATAAAAGTCCTCAACACTGTCAGCACACTGTTACTGTCCTTAATTATACTGGAAAACATAGGTTTATACCAAAAATCATTGGAAGGGGATCAAATCATGTCCACATCTCCTTTTCCCCCCTCTCTTAATAAAATCGCCGCACTCCTTTCTTGGGCTATTCTCTAAACTGTCATCAAAAAACAACCACAACCAAAGTCCATCCCAACTGAATTGTCCTAACAGGAGAAGATACTCTTCTATTTTGAGAATGTGGCCACTGGCAGACATCCTGATGCAGGGGATGGCCCCACATCCATGCACCTGTGGTTACCACTGAACTAAACAGTGGGTTCTAAAAACAAAATGAATGAATAATAAACCTATGAAGTTGGAAGGAGATCATGTCAACAGCGATGTAAGGAAATTCACAGGAAAAAAATTCCCTAGTATACATGTATAAAATTCTTAAGAATAAGTAATTTTGTAGAAGCACAGGAAAATGAAAGGAAATACTTGTACACTCAACAGGAACAAAGGGGACTCCTGTCCTACAGAAAACACAAAGTCGGGTTCCAAGGTTGTATCTAATTTTACAGAATCTGCCCCCTCAAAAAATTTTTTTTCCATTTTCAAACCAATATAAATTAATTCTACAAGAAAAGCAACAAGAAACCAAAGTTTCCCCCCAAGAGTCTCATTCTGGAAAAAAGGTTGAAGCCCAGTGTCTTCCAGGGAGAGATTTTACCCAGTTCTGATAATGTGTCAAATCATCTTGTGGAGAATCTGGAGCTAAGACCATGATGGATCCATGAAGAGGAACCTTGTGTGTTCCCCATGATGGGGAACCAGAGATGCTTCATCATGCATACCATTGGCTCATTATTTAAGCCCAAATATCAAGTCAGGACCCTGACAGTGGTCTTGAAGGCCACTGCACCATTATTACTCTTCCCAGTGTGGCCACTTTGAATATATCTCTTCTTTCACTATGACTTGTGCACTGAGGACAGGTAGCTGTGTCCAGTTTGTTAGGACCACTAAAGCCCTGGCTTTGACCCTAATAATTCTAGCATCAAATTTCTCTTTTCAGAAGCTCATTCTACCCACTTCTGATTTGGTATAGTTCATATTTTGCAACTTATTAGGGAGACATTTCAAATTTTGGAATGTAAATAAATCTTGAGAGTATACTGAAGGCTAGCAGATGATTCCATGGTTAAAGGGGTCTGTCACAGAGACTGAGAACCTCAGATTCCTCTGACCCAAATTCTAAGAGAGAACCAACAACCAAAAAGTGTTGTCTGACCTGCAAGGTACACCATGGCACGTGTATACCCACATATGCACACACATTCATGCACATAGGGGTGGTGGCTTTGTGAAGAAAATAAGCTCTAGTATCCAAATTTCATATTGCCTAATGACAAACTTCCTTCTGCTTTCCTCTGAGTCTTTAGTTATGACCCACCCAGGAAGACAGGCTAGAGCTGAGTCCAAAGTAATCAGAAAAATACTGTGCTATAGGAAATGTAAGGTTTTTGGCTTCTGCAGCTATATTTACTTTCACAGGACAAAATGCCAAAAAAAATTCATTTTTGAATCAGTATAAATCCTGTAAGAAAAGCACTGAGAAAAAAAATATTCCTGGTCCAGTCTTAGTAGATGAAACTTTCACTCTCAGAAGAAAAACACACCACTTGCTCAAGTTATTCATGGCCACTCTTTAAAAAGTGAAGCTGATGTCGGCTGGGGCAAATACCACAACCAAAGTCTCCTGGGGCAAATACCACAACCAAGTTTTCCTGTTTCGAAAACACCTGTTTTTGACACACAGCGCAAGCTTGCTACATGCTAACACACAGCAGATATATGTAAGTCATTAGAGCAAAATTGGAAGTCGGACAGTTCAACAGTTATATTGCCTATTTATTAACCACTGAAAATTATCTCTGTTTACTTACACTCACTACTCTTATTTATGTAGGAACTTGAAATGAAGCTGGGAAATATTTTTGTTTAATTTATAGATTAATTTAGGGTTAAAATGACAAGAAATAACATCCCATTCCTTGTGGTAAGATTATTTTGTCACATCTGCTTTGGATACCCTTTAATAAATGAAAATACATCAAAGTATAAATGTCTTCTGTTGCCTTCCCCAACCCCCATGCTCCCCCACCTTCCCCTGACTCTACATCCTCCTTCACCTCCATCAGGAAGTGTTATTAAACATTTGGCACACATCCTTCCTTCTCAGCTATATTCGTAAACCTCCAAATTAAAAAAAAAAAATATGTTCACAAACTTGCAAAAGTATCATTTAGAACTTTTTACAAATTCCCTGTAAATTATGCTGAATGCATCACCCTGCTTAACTGTGTTGACTTTGAAACTTAACCCGGTCTTAGTTTTTCACATTCCCTTGGTCCATTCCTAAGGTTTGTTTTCTAAGAAGACTGACATTCTACAATCTACATAATTAATCTTAATTTAAAAGACCAATCCTGCATAATCTCTTGGTCTTTAAAAAAAAAAAAAAAAAAAAAAAGTCTGTTTTCTCAGAATGTCTCCTTTGGTTTATATATATTTTAATGACCAAGATCTAATATGCAAACAAAGAATCAAGAGGAAAAAAAAAAAAACCCCACAATCCATTCTTTGTCCACAGACAACATGTAGCAAATGCTTGACATTCAGGTCTAGAGATAGGCAAATTATTATTCCAAAGACCAAGGTTACCTGATAGAAAAGAGTATCATCAACTCCACGGGAATTTTAAATTAAAACCTCGTACTGCTCTTTAAAGAGCTATATCTAAGCTGGGAGGAGGCTTGGAGAGGGCTCAACTAATGCTTTAAAAGAGGTTCTTCCAAAAGACAAAGGAAAGGAAGAAAATACAAAATCCTAAGAGATTCATTCTGCAACCTAACACAAGACAGGGTCTGAAGGCACAGCAAACTTGTTTCATGAAGAATGCATAAAAGGAATCCCTCCCTGAAGACTTCTGCATGCTGGAAACACTGATGGATTATGTGCATAAAGACTTCCTTATCTTTCTCATGCATCCAGAGACATGATATTCTTTCAAAGAAACATCTACTTATTTTTTTGCAAGTCTCCAGGGCTGTCAATTAAACTGATACTGGGACCAGCAAGTAAGGGAAGTTGTCTGTAAGCATTTATCATCAAGTTATATGCCTTGCTTGAGGAGCCAGCTGTCTTAAATAACCATCCCCTCCCTGGGGCCACAAGTCTGGGCAAGAATGCTACTCATGTCAGAAACTCATGTCATAAGATTAGATTTGAATGGGAAAGCAAAGGAAATTTAGTCTCTTTTCTCCAGCTGGGATTGATTATTCCTTTCCCAACAAGGAGACTGTTATTTAGCTTGAAAAGAAGAGCCTCCTTCCTTCTTGGATATTTTCCAATCCATCTTGGCACTCACAACACCATGCCCCAGCACAGCCCAAATGCCCCTCAGGTTCTCTGTAGAAAGATGCTTTGCTACGTTACTTCTCTGTCACAATGACAAGCTGAATGCTCATGTGACAAGGTAACTTGGACAGTGAGCAGGAAGATCAGGCTAGTATATCAAGGATGGAAGCTTGGACAGGTCTTGCAAGAATACAGGGCAGGGTTAGCATGCAACACATGGAGACAAAGTCTGTCTTTCCTGGTATTGATCTTGAGCACCTTAGCACAGACTTGGGGCACATATACAAACTGATGAGTGGATAGCTACACCTTTGCAGGCAGGAGGCACCTGGCTCTCAGCTCATAGCATTAGACTCATGGAAAGCAGCTTTCATTATTAAAATGGAGTTGGTTGTGAAGAGCCAACAACTGAGGTAGAAAAACCACTGTGATGAGATCAGAAAAGGGAGGCATGGCAGCCTGTTTTAAGTATCTATACACTGTCAGGATTCCAGATAAAACTGAATGTTATTTGGCCAAAAAAAAAAAAAAAGCATCCACTTTTTATCATCTGAAGTAATGGTTCTCAATCTTCCTAATGCTTTGACCCTTTCATACAGTTTCTCATGCTGTGGTGACCCCCAATCATAAAATTATCTCATTGCTACTTCATAACTGTAAATCTGCTATTTTTATGAATCATAATATAGATATATGATATGTAAAATATTTAATATAACACACATACGGTCCCCTAATGGCCTACAGGTTGAGAACCACTGACCTAAAGCAACTTAAAACAGTAAGGCCTAAATGGAAGCCCAGCTTAGACCCCAGCATCAGGAATTCTGTGGACAGGAAGGAAATGCTAAGAGAGGAGGGTAAGGGCAGATGTATCTCGGGAGGGAAAAGGTTTCTTAACAAGAACACAATCATTTCCACCCATTAAATCATGAAGATGCTGAAACGGGTCACAGAAATCATGTTTGCCAGATTGACACATGTACAATGAAACCACACAAACTCAGTACATACTTAATTTTCAAGACTAAAAATGAAATCTTCACAAATATGAAGCCAGGAATATTGCCTGTAAATTTTTAACCTCTATCTCCAACAGCTGATGGTAAGCCCTAGCAGAGCACTAAGGATAAAGCCCTTCATGGTTTACTAATGGGCAGTCCAGCCCCGACCTCATTCCTCAAATGTACTACCTACCCCACACTAGCTGGAGTCCAAATTTGACACCAGAGAAATACTAGTTTCATTCCCCTCCAGCTCTGGAGAAGAACCAATCTGGGCAACAAGAAATTGATTCTACCTTTATTTTGAAAATAACTGCTGCTTTTGCTCAGTAGAAGACAGTTTTCTGTCTTCCCAATTCCTGAATGACACCAGGAAGGTCAGTGTTTGTACAGAAAATGGCCTTTGTTTGGATCAAACCTTCCTGTTAAGAACCATCTCTCAGCAGAGTAACTTGATATACAAAATTTGTAATATATTTTTTTAACGTGCTATCTCCACTATTTCATGGTTTACTCATTAAAGTAGGGTTCTGACATGACTCTCTTCCCTTTTTAAGAAAAGACTTAGGTCTCCTACTACTACAAAGCACAAAAATTAACCCCCACAGCAGTCCCTGTGTTCTGACAAACTTAAACAGCATGCGTCTACCATAGCAGGTACCAACATAAAGAATTAGGGCTATGGTACACAAAGACAAGCTGTGTCCTGGATTCTTCAAACTTAGGAGGCTATTTTGGAGAAGCAAAATATATAACAAAGATTTCCCGCAGCATGCTAGATAGATTCCATGGCTCTGTGAGCATGCACACATGACAGTGTCTGTCTAGAGTCTGTAAAAGAAGAACCTTTATCAGCACTGTGGTGGCAGCTGTGATTCTTGGGGTTTGCTTTGATATACCCACCTTGTTGCCTCCAATATAATGGACTTCATAATTGTGGCAAATTCATACACTCCACAACAGTTTGGCAATTCTTCCCTCTTAAATCATCAAAATCATTGTGGGATAAATAATTTGAATCACTCCCACCCCTGCCTGCCTTGACACCTCCCCACTGCTCCTTTTCTTTGAGTTGGCTGGCTCTCATTCCTCTTCATCCAGCGCAGGATTCCCATTAAAATTCATGACGTTCTCCTCAGTGCAAGTGTCTGATTGCAGCTGTCAGTTCCCCAGCCCAAAGATTTTCATACTGCCTGGGAGGGCAGTGCAAAGCACTCACTGCTAAGGAAGTAGGTCAAACTCAATCTTTCTATTTTAGTTCTGTTGCCAAAAGCTGAGATTTCCTTCTAGAAAAACACATCCTTCTGGGTAGGATCAGCTCTTCAAAGAGGGTGCTTTCAAAGTATGTTCTGTCCCTCGCCTGAGTCCCGCTGCCACTGCTTTGCCACACAGTTCACCTCAGTCCGCTAGTAACCTTAATGGCATCACTGGCGACTTTCTGAAAGAGCAGGTTTTTCTTGCCTTTGTTGTTAATATGCTTCACCGACACGGAAGACACCAGATAAACTGGAGTACAATAAACAAGAACTGCAGACAGGGCAACATCCTTCAAAAGAGCACAGTTTGAATTGCATTTGCTTTCTTTCATCCTATGCTAACACTGCAGAATGCAGGGCAGGTGAGGGGAAACCACATCTGATCTGTTTCCCCAAACCCAATCTTTTCCCTTCTCCTCATTCCTATGACAGGAAAAAATGTTGTAAGAAACATGACAAAGCACCTTGGATACTACAAAATTTGTCTTACCAGGCAAAAGTGGGAAAATGCAAAGTGACTGTATTAGTTACTTTTGACCAAAATACTGAAAGAAAAACTTTTCTAAGAGGACAGATTACTTGGCTCCCAAGTTCATTGGGCTCAGCCTAGGACTGCCTAGCCTGGTGTGCTTGGGAAGGGCATCCTAGCGGGAGATTGTATAACAGAACAGACCACTCAGTTCCTGGCAGAAAGTAGATAGAGAAAAAGAAAACAAGGCAAGGTATCATCCCAAGGAAACATTACTCTAACTAGGCCTTACCTCTGACATTTCCCACTACTATTGTTATCTTACGACTCCATCAAGGGACTTCCCCAAAGCCATGAAATGGCTACTCAGTCCCCAATACACAAGGCTGTAAGACAGTTCATATTTAAACTATGACATGCTAGCCTGGCCACCAAAGGCTCAGTGCCACATCATAATCTAAAATGCATCTAACTCATCCACACAAGAGTCTCCAGTTCTAACAATGTTCATAATTTAAAGTCCAAAGTCTCTAATGGAACGCACAGTAAACAGTTATGAATTCTATAAAAATAAAAACCAAATTACAGTCTTCGAAGACATTGACAGAGTAATCACCACCATTGCAATAAGGAGCAATGGGGTCGGGGCGTAGGTGTGACAGCTAAAACCAAAACCAAGACTGAAACCTACTGGGGCCAATGTCCAGCACTGTGGACATGATACAAACTCAACGATTGGCGGTCTATATGCCTGCTCTCTCCGACTTTCTGAGGCCCCTGCTCTAGCGCCCTCTTAGGGGCTGCCGGGAAGGATGCCCGGAAGGATCCTGCCTTTGACATGCACTGCCTAGCTTTAGGTTTCCTTTGAAATCTTGTGAAAGCCTCCATAACTCTACACTTCATCCATTTCTCATGCCTACAAAACAGCATCATTATGACCAATTCCAAAGGCTGCTGACAGCTCATTAGCAGCTGAAACCCTTGACACAAAACTAAAGGGTTTCTTAGTGCATGGGTGGCTGAACCTAGGAAAACACTTATTTGGG
Source organism: Sigmodon hispidus (assembly GCA_004025045.1). Classification (NCBI taxonomy): domain Eukaryota; kingdom Metazoa; phylum Chordata; class Mammalia; order Rodentia; family Cricetidae; genus Sigmodon; species Sigmodon hispidus. The sequence goes on along the minus strand of PVIH01000076.1, from coordinate 300,945 downwards.
TGTTCCTGTGTAAGCAAGGCCCTCTTGAGCTCTCTAAGAGTTTTTCAAATCAGTTAAAACCTTTATACCTCAAGCCTATAATAGATAAGCCAGACAATTGAGAAAATGACTTAAAGCATTTTTTCTATTGTCCTGATACAAAGTAACTGACTTTTGTATGTGCATAGGTGCCTATGTGTGTGGAGGTCAGAGATCAATGTAGAATGTCTTTTGAGACAAGCTCTCTCACGGAGCCTGAAACCATCATTGGTGACGGTAGCTTTTCAGACTATTATTTAAGTCAAGCCAGATCGTCAAGAACATGAGAGAACAGGTAACTGATAAGAGACTATGCTGAATATCTAGTTTATAGAGGCAGCAGCTGAAAGGAATAAATACAAATGACTTGGTGGCACCTTGAGGCAAGAGTAAAGGAACATGCATGTGAAAAGTGAAATAGTTTGACATTATGCATCCACATTCTGGACATGTCACAGGATGGACTCATTGATTTGCCAATCTCTCTTTACCCAGTCAGAAAGAAACAGGCTGTGGAGTCTGCAGTGTCTTAGAGAAGGGGTGAGATGAGTAGAACAGTTCAGAACAAACAGGGCAACTGCTACCGTGGAAGAGCTAAGGGTAAGGAGGGGACGGGCAACAGTAGCTGCTAGGATTTGATGGCAATTCTAACAGCAAATTTAATAATATATGTAACGTTAGCTTTCTAAAACACTCCATGAGGAAGGCACAGTTTTCTTAAATGGAGATGGAGTGATGCTCAATATCTGCACTAACCACTTCTGCACAACCAATTTCTTTTCAGACAGCTCCACCTTATGAAAAGTACTTAATTTTACATGGGCTTACTCCAAACTTACAGTATAACAAAGTCCTGATAAAACAGGTTTCAGAAATATCAGGCCAGAGGACATTATTCTGGTCTCCATTTTCATCTATATCTACTGGAAATGTGGCCAGGTAATCTAGTCTCATACTATTTCGGTTAAAATTTATCTCTAGAGGGAAAAAGGTATCACACCAGTTAATCTCTAGAGGCCTAAATGCAGCATACTGTCTTCATTGTCCCCAGTCAAAAGGAACACACTTGGCTTCTATGAGCCTTGCCTTTGTATTTTCACTCCATTCCCCCGCTTATTTTTTAGGTCATCATAAATTGGTTGGAGTTCAACTTTCCTCACAGTGTGATGACTCAGAAATCATCATGACATTCTTTCTTCACTCACTGAATAGCCTCCACTACATTTACAAAGCTTAATCTTCTTTTTTCTTGCTTTGGTCTTTCTTATGTTACTTGTAGTTAATGTGAATTGCAGATAATATACTACTTTGCTTAAGTAAATATGTCTTACTAAATTAAATTTTGCCTGAGGCTGCCTCTATAGGTATTTAACAAACTGCAGCCTATCTTAGTAGGCAAACAACCTGAAGCCTAATTTAGGCTTATCCTTTTTAAACAGTAGCCAAGTCTCAGCCAGTCATAGCAGCCTAGCTTCAACCATGAGTAGTCAACTAATCAGACCAGGTCTGAACAACTGCCTAGGTTTCTGTACCTCAATCCCACTGTAATTTAAATGCTACCTGCTCACACTGCACAAAAGAGCTCTCTGTACCTCTTCTGGTTCTAAGGGTTGCAAAGGAACTCTATTACATTTATTAAAAACTTTTCTTTGACCTGCCCCAAAGGTGAGTACACACATGCACACATGCATGCCCCAACACATACCACTACCAATCAGTCAGTCATACAAGTATCAGCTAACCTGGTCCTATTAAATTTATTTTTATGTGAAAAATACTTTAATCATCTTCCAGAATGAAAGACCCAACCTAATTAGATGACAGTTTTCTCCAAGAGAACTGGCACTTTAAGAGATTAATGCATTTGCCTAGAAATGTGAAGAGGAAGGTCTGTATAAGCGAGGACACAGGAGCTAGGAGCCATTGCCTTCAGCCATGAAACAAAGAATAAGGATGTGAGAAATGGACACAAACAGAGCAACTTACAGAAGCGGAACATCTTAGACTTGCAGTGTGTAGTGCTGGCAGAAATGGCAGCATTAAAAGAACATGTTCTTACTCAATCTAAGATAATTCAAAATATCTAGTACACACAGCATCTCCAGGTCAAACCAGCTCTCATCTTTTTAAAAAATATTTATTTACTTATTATGTACACAGTATACAAAAGAGGGCACCAGATGTCATCATAGATGGTTGTAAGCTACCATGTGGTTGCTGGGAATTGAACTCAGGACCTCTGGAAGAACAGTCAGTGCTCTTAACCTCTGAGCCATCTCTCCAGCCGTTTAGCTCTCATCTTTATACCACAGAACCTTGGAGAAACTGAAATAGCTCTGCTTCATTATCAGTTCAATGACAAATAAACTAAAACACAACACTAACAAGTGAGAGCTATTGAGAAGCCATTTCTTCAGCACTGTAGGATGGGGAAAGTGCTCAGAGCATGAGCATCATTGCTAAACCAATGCAGTTATTAACTACTGAGAGTTCATGGAAGCCTACTGCAGTTCTAGATCTCAACAGTGGCTGCATGTGAGGAAGCATGGCTCTCTCCTCCGCTCCTGTCTTAGACTTATCCAACGGTAGCACTATACGAGTAGGAAACCCCAGGAAGGTGTAGGCTTTCCCACACAACTACTAGATGTTGTATCAAAGCTAAACTCTGTTAAGGTTTAAGTTAGCAAACAACTGGCAAACTGGTGCACTATTGGAAGGCAGATGCAGAGTATTTCTCTCTACAATCTTACAGAAAACCTTCCATGAGTGCCAGATACATAAAAAGCCTCTTTTACAGTGACTTGCATACCCATAATGAGAGTTTGTCCTTTATAAGCCAAGGTCACTGCAACAGCCCAAGGAGTTGTGTCTATAGACTAATGCCAACCTTTAAAAATGGAGTTTCCTTTCTCCCTTCAGATGAAATACATCATTTTAGGGGAATCGTTCCCCTTGAAATCAGAGAGCACTTCTAATTGTCTTTAACTGATGGTGGAACACAATTTACCCCCTGAACATGAAAGGAAATTCTCTCAACCCTACCCCAGTAATATGCCTCCCATGAGAATAATGTACCCACTGAGCTACTCTTTAATCAGAAACTATTTTACATGATCACAGTCCTCATTAAATATTGTCCCACCCACCATTTATCACCATGACAAGAAAGGATTCTGGAGAGAGAGACAGAGAAAGAGAGAGAGAGAGAGAGAGAGAGAGAGAGAGAGAGAGAGAGAGAGAGAGAGAAGCTCTGCTATCTGCTATTCAGGAGGATGTGGAAGCAGAATTGCCCCAGGATGCCTCCTAATGGAGGAGGGGCACTGGAATGGGGCAGAGCCCCTTTCACAAGGGAGCACAAAGACTCCTGGGGTAAAGGGCTTTTTATTTTGAGTGCACCAGTTGCAAACTCAGATGCAATATGCAGTAACATTTCAGCTTATATGACCTTTGTCACACAATGAATATAGAAACCAGTGTACTCATCACATGAGAGGGCTTCCAGAATTTCACTTCTTAAGGAAAAAGGCATACTACACTCTTCATAGGCAACCCTACAGGCAAGGGACAAGCAAAACAAATGAGGATTTTAAAATAAACTGTGTTGGTATTATAATCTAAATTCTTCCCAAGAACTACAATCCTAGTTCAGAAACCTCATGTGTCAACTAGTTAAAATAAATGCAAGTAGGTCTGAAAATGTCCCCAAATAGTCATTTGTAAGCAAAGGATTCCCAAATCTAACAGCCCAATATTTAACATTTGTGCTGCTTTTCTGTTGTTGTCATTGTTTTGTTGGTTTATTTAATTTACAGGTCAATTCCTGCTCCCTGAAAATGTGCTTTCCCCTTTAAGCAATTTTCACAATTCCTACTGTGAAATCGTTACCACGTACTCAAGCTAATAATGTGCAGTGTGCAGCTGCGTATAGCAGAAACTATAGCTGGCAATGCTGCACATTCAAAATCAATCTTTAGTAATTGGGGCAAATTCTCCAATCTAACCCTTTTTTATAGAAAGACAGATTTATAAAAGAAAACATCCTTGGGCAAGCCAATCAACAGATATTGTATATAAAATTACCACCCAATACCCAGCAAACATGCATGGCATTTCTAACATCTGCCACATCTATAGGACAGAAATAGTGCCAATATAGTCAAGACAGACAAAGAGCAAAAGAAACCACAGAATCAGACATGGTGCAATAATCATTTTCATTTAATCACAAACCCAATGTGCAGTTGCTATTAAGCGAAGTGTCTTTAAAAATGGAAGTCCCTTCTGTGTAAGTAGAGTTCACCATCACAGACAAGACAACGCTCAGGCCTTCAGGGACTCTCCTCTCAGGGTTGCAAACTGACTTATCTCAGGATGGACAAATGAATTTTTTGGCTATAAAATCAAGAGGTTACTCATGTAAACCCAAATAAGTGTTTTCATAAATCAATGTGATCAAAATCTTTGAAAGGAAACAGTAAAAGGCTTAACAGACTGACAAAAAGCCCATAGAAATTCTGTTTCCTCTCTGTAATATTATTGCACCTTAAATTCAATCTTTAACATCCAAAGAGGCAAGTTACAACTCAGCCCTTAAGAAGTTACGACCGGACTTCAAAGACTGTGTGTGTGTGCTCGCGCGCGCATATGTGTGTGTGTGTGTGTGTGTGTGTGTGTGTGTGTGAGAGAGAGAGAGAGAGAGAGAGAGAGAGAGAAATTATGTATGTAGCCTTGGCTGGCCAGGAATGTGTTACATAGACAAGAAGGCTGGTCATGAACTGGAGATCCACCTGTCTCTATCTCCCTAGTTCATAGATTAAAGGCATGTGCCTAACGCCCAGACAAACTTTAAATCTTTAAATAGTATGTACACTCAACAGATTCTCTTACATTTTAATCAATGGTCATAAAGAGATTCCGGAAATGCAGCAATTTGCTGGTGAGATATAGGTTTTAATTTGTGGAGTGTGTTGTGGCTTTAGGAAAAGAGACTTAAAAGGATATATGTACTAAAAAAGAGTGTTCTTCAGAGAAGTGGTTTCTACCATAGCTACAGAGTTTTATTTTGTTTTGTCTTTCAAATGATGCCACATAATCCTGAACCATGCTAGCTGGCTCAGGCATATGGCCAAGCATCTGCATTTCATAAGTGATCAAAATCTCTCCCAGGTGATCCTAGTTTGCAGCTGGGGTTAAGAGAAATAGACATTATACTATATTTGCCAAGGCAAAAACCGAAGATTACCTTTATCCTGCTGGCATAAAAATAAAGAAATGTCAGAAATGAAACATGTGGCCAAAGGTTGGAAGGTAGCTTGATAATGTTAAAAAAAAAAAAAAAAAATTCTAAGGTCACTGCTTTTTTGATTGCTCCCCAACAGATTAGAACATTTAAAATAGAATTCACTGTGCTAAAAGTTTCACATCACTTAGCTGAAATTTAGCTATTTAAACTCTAAGGAAATCAGGTTAGAGATAGCAGCCCAATTTCTCAACAGGTTAATTTCAACAGACATGAAAATGAAGTTCCCATGGCCTTCATCCTTTAAAAAAATGTGACCGGGGGCTGGAGAAATGGCACAGGGGTTAGGAGCACTGGCTGCTCTTCCAGTGAAAGGCTGGGTTCAATTCCCAGCACCCATATGGCAGCTCACAACTGCTCACAACCCATATGGTAATTCCCGTTTCAGGAGATCTGACACCTTCACACCAATACACATAAAAACAAAAATAAAGTAAATTATTTAAAAAAGAAAAAAAAGCGACCAGGTGTTCACCAGTAAATTATTTCCCAGTTGTCCTCTCTCCCTACCCTTACCTTACAAATAAAGCAACTTGGTGATGACCAGCCACCCATTTTATTATTTTTTCCCTCAACCTAACTATACAATCTCAGTCTCCTCTGCTGGGCTCACTGGAACACAATTCTGTTCTATAGAGTGTAGTGTTGCCCAGAACTAGAATGAAAGAGAAAAATCAAGTATGATCTAAGCTAGATGGTGGTAATTATGTTATCTGAGTCCCAAATAATTAAAAACTTAATGTGTTATAAGCAACAAAAAGACAGTAATAAATAAAGGTAGTCACCCATGCCAAAAAATGATCGTGATTCTGCTCAAGCCTGACCAGGCCTGGGAAGGAATATCACAGGCCCATGAGCATCTGGCAGAAAGATTCAGGGCTGTTACAGGTCATTGTTGCCTCCCATCTTAAGGATTAGTCAGACACAAGCATCTTTTGGGTCATATTATTTCCTTTTCATATAGGTACTCTGGAATTCAGCTCTAAAATAACAGTTGCACAAAATTCAATCTTTCTCCCACTTTCCATTCCCTTTGCAATCTCCCTATACAGTAAAAATACAAAAAATCTCCCTATACAAAAATACATCTCTGGATGGTGTGTGCATCTGTGCAAACATACATGTATATGACCTGGCTTCCTTCCTTTCCTCACAGACTGTTAATATATTTGAAAGCCAAACTGATTCCAGAAAACTTTGTGAGTTACTGTATTGAATTATAGAGTGTCATGCCATCCTTTATCAGTTTCATGTCTTATAAATTATCTGGTATAATCTAAAGAAGTGGGAACTATGTTAGGCCTCTGGGAACCAAAAAATTTGTATTTTGTTTCTTTGTAATGCACATCCTAGATATATTACCCTCTGAGCAAGCAGCACAGACATACAGCTAGCCCTTGAGGGAACACCTACAAGTAGCTCCACAGGCTGCAGATTCACCAGTATCCATTTATTTTTCTAATTTATAGAGGCTAGCTGGAACTGCAAATAGAAAGCACATTTATTACTGTTTTACAAGACCCCTATGAGTTAACAGATAGCCTACATCAATGCAATTCCATGTTGATTTACATTGCAAAAGGGAAGCCTCCTACTTGTACTTAAACTAAGTTTTCCACACAGCAACTGATGGATTTTTCTTTTTTGTCTATTCACAATCTCCATAAAGTTCAAAATAATCAGATATTTTAACAGAACTGTTTCTTTCCTCTTTCGTATTGCTTGTACGGCAAATTGTTTGAAATATCTCAGTGATATACAACACACAAACAACTGATTTTTTAAACACTATAGCATAGAATAGGTAGATGGGGAGGGGGAGTTGGAATCAGCAGTCTTTACTAAGTCACAATTGCTGAGACTTACTTATCTCACCAATAAACTGAATTAATAGAAGATATTTTAATCTTTCTTTTGTCTTTGAAACATGGCTTTGCTATGCGCCTTGGGTTTTGAATTGACCATTCTCCTGCCTCAGCTTTTAAAGTGCTGAGAGTCTATGTATGCTCCACTACACATGGCCCAGGCTATGTATGCTCCACTACACATGGCCCAGTCTATGTATGCTCCACTACACCTGGCCCAGTCTATGTATGCTCCACTACACATGGTCCAGGCTATATATGGTCCATTACACCTGGCCCAGGCTTATATTTCTTAAGTTCTTGTCATATGTGACCAAATGACACAATATTCCTCATATGGTGGGGTAAATAAAACCCTCCTTGTTCCTCCTTTGTGAACAAGGTCTAACAGGAACAAATTTTCAGAATAGAGGGGGACATCTGACAAACTGTAGTTTTAACAAAACACAGGAAGGATGTCATTTTGGGCTTCATCCCAACTTACTGTGAAACCTAACAACTCACTTATTAGCTCTTTAATACTTTCATTTCCTCAGCCACACAACAAACACTCCTGTAGAACCAGAGTAAGTTATTCAACATCCACGTTTAGAGTATCTAAGTGACCAGAGACATCGAGAATCTAATGAGACAAAATGTTTACTGGTGTCCTTGGGACCTCTTAGGACCCATTCAATTTGCCTTTGTGTAAGCTGGGGAAGGCTCCTTCAGTGAAGAATTCCACTGCATCACTGCACACCATGAAAGCTCTGCTCATGACACTCCATCTCTTCACAGCTTACCACATACTGGGGTACACATGGCACAAGTGTGTATTGCCAGTGGCCGTGCCTTCAAAGTGACAGGTTCCAAGGTGAGTGAGCAATGGGAATTAAGTATCTTATGAGTAGGTGATGAGCCAAAGAAGCAACCCTTAGGGACTCACCAAAGAAAGAAGTGCTACAGACAAATCTGCCTTCAAGTATGTGAGCAGAGTATGAGGTGCTCAGAGGCTGAGCTGGTGCAGCTGACATAGCTCTCTGCAGATAGTCTTCTGCTAGCTAATGCACAGGATGTAAACAATGCCCCCTTTGGAGAGCACAGTGCCTCACCAGTGTCACACACCTGCTTACTTTGTTAATTCCTCATTGCTCAAAACAAAAACAAAAACGGTGTCTTTGGATTCATGCTGCAGTCTCATTCATTTCCCACCTCACTGCCCAGGCTCCCACATGCTGTGTTCCTCACCACTCCTCCAAACTACCCACAGCTCGCTGCTTTGTGCACCTGATTGACTTATTCTTTTGCTTAGAATATTTTTATACAGACATAATTTAACACATTCTTTAAAATACCCCCCCAATATGTCACTTTTCTTGTGCAGGATTTTCTAAACTCGTTTCAACAGGAATTAGTCACTCTAACACTTTAAAAAGTCTTTCAACTAATAGTTGTTCAACATCTCTGTCTGCTGGGTACCATATTTTAGCTGTACCTGAGAATCCCATAAAAATATACACATATCTCATCAGAAGTTTAAAAATATTTTTAATGCCAGCATAATGTCAGAAGTGTGAAATTCCATATATGACTCTATGTGACAAGTCAGAAAAAATGCAGGCATACTCAAAGTATAATGCACAGGGTTTCAGGCTATATATGGTATATATGAAATCAATCAGACTAGACGAATGTCCCACTCCCAAGATATCTCATTATGTGTAAACAAATATTCAAAATATCCAGGAAAATATCTGAAATCTGAAACACTTCTGGTCTCAAGCATTTTGGACAGGGTATATACATCCTCTATATCTGAAAATTATCCCAGTGCTCAACATATATTGGGTGTTCAATAAATTTTGGGGTTTTTTTGCAAATTAACATAAGGGTGAGAACAATCTCAGGTATCACAATGACTTGTGCCCCTTGTCAACCCTAGCTGACTAACTAATATTCTTTACTATATATCTTAGTGTAAATGTTAGTTTGTGTTAACTAGAGAATATAATTAAGATTTTCTCCTTTGACAACTGCTACAGTTTGTATCTTACATGTTGCTTATAACCCAAAGGTTCACATGAGAAATCCATGACCCTCAAATGTGGCTATGCTAAGGGAGGTGGGGATTCTGAGCGGTGAAGCCTAATGAAAGATCTTCAAGTCATGGTGTTTGGGGCACAGAAGTCCTTGTGAGAAGCACTAGAACTAGGAATGTAAATTCTACAGGGTGTCTCCTCAGTGGAGGAGATACAAACCAAATACTTGCAAGCCAAGAGTGGAGGTTGTTCAACGACCTGGTGACCTTTTTGTTATCTGTGGAGGCAGACCTCACCCTAATTCTCCAGAATGGTTACTCCAGATTCTTCTGTCCCTAGACTATCACCCATCCTTAGGGAAGATGTCATGAGTGCTTTATGGCCTGGTGATGTCTATGTTATTTCGTCAGAGACCACGCTAGATCCTAGGCCTTTCTGCTCCAGAACCCACCCTCAGGGTCACATGTACTTTATGAGAGAGTCACTATGTAGTCATACGTTAAGCTTTATTGTGTACCTGGAATTGAACTTACTGACAGTTGCTGGAAACCTTTCCTAAATTGTCCTGTGTTTTAAGTATGTTGACCATTAAGACTCCTGGAAGTCTGATCCAGGTTGGTAAAGTCAGTCTGTACCAGATTTTCATTCTCATCTTTTTGCCTGGACACCTGCAAGGTCCCCCTCATTATAGGGGCAGGGTTTTCCTCAAAGAGAACTGTGGAAACTAGCCCCCACCACCACCACCACCACACACTCTTTCTGGCCACAGTGTTAGCAAATTCCCCTGCCACAGACTTGCTGTGCTGTGTTGTGCTACCTCATGAAATGACCCAAAAGAAACAGGATCAGTAGATCATGAGCTGGAATCTCAACAAAAGTAAATAAAACAATGAGTCCAAATTAATCTCTCCTTTTTTCTTCTTAAAGATTTATTTATTTATTATGTATAATGCAGGCATACTCAAAGTATAATGCACAGGGCTTCAGGCTATATATGGTATATATGAAATCAATCTTATTCTTGATCTTATACTGATCTACTTATCATGATAAGTAGGTACATGATAGTAAAGTCAGTTTCTTTTTAAAAGAATCAAAACCAGAAAAATAAGTATACAGAAGAGAGTACCAGATCAGATGGTTGTGAGCCACCATGTGGTTGCTGGGAATTGAACTCAGGACCTCTGGAAGAATAGTCAGTGCTCTTAACCTCTGAATCATCTCCCCAGCCCCTTCTTTTCTTTTTTTTTTTTTTTAAAAAAAACTGATTTTTTTTTAACTTTATTTATTTATTTGCCTTGGTGTTTGCCTGGAACTGGAACTACAGACAGTTTAGCTGCCATGTGGGTGCTGGGAATCGAACCCAGGTCCTCTGGAAGAGCAGACAGTGCTCTTAACCACTGAGCCATCTCTCCAGCCCCCCCCTTTTTTTTTAAACGTAATTTTTTTTTATTGATTGTTTGGAAATTTCACATCATGGAACCCAATCTCCATCCACTTCCCAGTCCCTCTGTAGCCACCCTTCACCTCACAAAGTGTCCCCCACAAAGCAAAATTTAAAAATAAAAATATTTTTTAAAAAACAAAACAGAACCTTTCTTTTTAAAAGACTTGTTTTATTTATTTTTATCTTAAGTGTGTGGGTAGTTTGCTGGCAATGTGTGTGTGTCTGTGTACCACATGTCTGCAAGGTCCAAAGAGGCCATTCGATGCTCTGGAACTGGAGTTACAGATGAGTGTGAGCCACCATGTGGGTGCTGGGAACTGAACACAGGTTCTCTGGAAGAACATTCAGGGCTCTCAACTACTGAGCCATTGCTCAAACCCAGCTTTCCTCTTCTTAAACTCATCATCTGGGGCATTTGTTACAGGAATAGAAATTCACCAATCAAGCACAGTACTGGATCATAGAGAAACAATGTAATAACTAAGGAAGAAACCCTACTGTCTATGGTGGTTTGAGTTTGGATGATACATACATGGGAAATACTTCTCACCCCCATCCCCACCCCCATTGCATATGGAAGTCAAGTAGTGTACTCCTGAGTTCACCCTGGGGCCCTCTTTCTCTTGCTTACAGGTACATGATAGTAAAGTCAGTTTCTTTTTAAAAGAATCAAAACCAGAAAAATAAATAGTAACTAACATTTCATATAAAAATTCAAATTGGATCTAACATGTACACTTTTTGTAAAATGATGTGTCTAGATCTCAAATCCACTGGCAAACTGGACTGTCAGTCACAGACCAACCCTGAGCTGGTCCACTTCAAAGTAAGCTGCTTAAGAAAACAGACTTCCAACACCCATCTGGTGGCTCACAACCTTCCAGGGGATCTAAGTCTCTCTTCTGGCCTCTGAGGGTACCAGGTCTACACATGGTTTGCAGACATTCATGCAAGCCAAACACTCCCACACATGGGGGAGGGGCTAGCTCAGTATCCAGTCTTCCCCTCACAGAGGCAGTACTGGCCTTGATTTTGTTATGTTAACCTATCCCCTTAAATACAGCATTTTAGATACTGAAGCATCCTTTCTCCTTGGGAATGCCCTCCTCTCCATTCAGTGCAGAATTAACCTTTGACTCGCACCAATAGAGCACTGAGTTCGATCCTAAAGTTACGTTGCCCGTGTGTTCATGTGGAGGTGACTAGAGATGGAATAAGAACTGAAACCATGCTGCAGCCAGAGGCCACCAGCAGAAAGAAAGACCAAGGAAAACACGGAGTCCTGTGGACAAAGGCTGGTGGGCCGGTTTCCTAAGGTAGCTGATATAGCTGGACCCAGCAGTAGTCAACAAATGCCTCCAATCTTCACTCACAACGGTTTGTACCATTTTCTGGCTGGTTTGTTTTTTACTAGAAATTGTCCTAACAAAGACTTAACAGGTGCATAGACATTTGCCAAGGGAGGATCATGCAGAGCCAGATGTAAAGGCTGGCAGGCTGGACAACATGGCTATGGGATCAGATCAGGTACTCTGTCTGGTGGTTTCTCCTTGCCTTCAGTGTGGCACCTCAGGCCCCTTACCATCCAGTTATGACCTCTCAAAAGTGTTTTATCTCCTAATACCAATTCCTGCCTCCCTATCCTCCACACAGACACAAAGAACACACATAGCACCGGGAGCTTCTAAATGACTGCCAAGTATTCCAAGAAGCTGTTGCCTGGATCGCCTCCAGTTCTCTGTCCTCCAACTGAGTCTTACTCATCAAAGCCCTGTTCCAACCTGTGTTAGTGAGTCATGCCTTTGTCCTCATAGCACTTAGCTGCCTGAAGCAATTCCCAAACCCAGGACTCCCTTTTCTCCCTGACAGATAGATAGTATTGCCCTTAGGTTTGTTCTAGTTAAAGCACCACTTCAAATATCCCAACTCAAGCAACACAAGTGTCTACATGAAGAGGAAGTCTTTTATTATTACCCATTGAGAAGAAATATTCAGCAGTATCTTAGCTCTCAATTGTGTCATCACCGGCCTCAGCGCTCAGCGTCTACTATGGCAGGAAATCATTGTTCAGGATCAGTTAGTAATTGGGCTTTCATCACCTCTATTCTGCACATCACTTTCTGTAAGAATAGTTTACACCACAAGTATGTTCTTTTCATTCCATTTTGTTTTTTTTTAAAAAAAAAAACAAAAAAAAAAAACTTTATTTATTTATTTGCCTTGGTGTTTGCCTGGAACTGGAACTACAGACAGTTGTTAGCTGCCATGTGGGTGCTGGGAATCGAACCCGGGTCCTCTGGAAGAGCAGACGGTGCTCTTAACCGCTGAGCCATCTCTCCAGCCCCCTCCATTTTGCTTTTTAACTAAAAGTATGATGCCAAAGGTTCACAGAATGCAAACTTTGTGGCTGCTAGTTTCACAATCTCACTACCCCTTCTTCCCCCCTCTTATTTGTGGTGTGTGTGTGGGAGGGATTTCTATTATGACCAGAGTCTTTCTCTGTATTCCTGGCTGTCTACAAACCCTCCATGTACATAAGAGTGGCCTTCAGTTCATAGAGATCCCATCTACTGCTGTCTCCTGAGTGCTGGGATTAAAGGTATGTGCCATCACACCTGGCTTTTCTCTTATTCTTGCAAAATCAGCAAACACTGGTTTCCATCCTAATACGTTCCTGCAATTTGCTGAACAATTTGGCTCCTGAATTCAAACTGCTGCAAATGTGTGAGATGAATGAGCTGCTTTATAAAACATTAGTTTTCTCATCATCTGTCTATTTTAACAAGGGCCATATCTGATTCAGTCTTGACAGTTACTAGTGAACAGGCACAGTGGGACAAGCCTCTGAGCACTGTTGCATGGGATGCTGATGCAGCAAGAGCCTTCATCCCACAAGTTAGCAATAATCTAACAACAATAGAAAGGTAAAGACCACAGGAAAGCCTAACCAGAACTCTTCAAGTCTTATCTAGAGACACACTTAGCATTTTAACCTTTCTGGGGAACTAAATAAAGCATTCAATGTATTACTTCCTACATTTTTAAATAAATCCATCCATCGGTCATTATGTACAAAAGAACACAAGGACCATTGGGAAGGCACTAGCCTCCAAGGCAGCAAAGAGGTCCACACGTGGGGCCATCCAAACATGCAATGTGAAGCTCTTAAAATAACTACTCAGATGCCCCCTCGGGCTATGAATCATTCAGTCCTCTTGAGTTCTTTATGTGAGTTGCCCCTTTCAGGAAAAAGGTTGTAGAAGTGAAGTACAAAATGTTTTCCCTCCTCCTACACAGACTGGGTGTTTTGTGAGATCCACAAGAATAAACAACTCCTTCGGGGCCGGTTTTTGTTTTGTTTTGTTTTGTTTCATGTGATTGTGTCCTGTTGAAAAGAAAGCCAGATTAAAAAGCACACAGGAGGCCTGACCACCAGATTATCTCTGGAATTACTGATGCCAAGCAGGGTAGTGGGTGCTGAGTTTGCCAACCCTTCCCTGGAAGGCAGGCCCAGCTGCTGGAAATGGGAGAAACAGAGAAGAGAAGACAGAGCTTGTCAGCTGTCCTTTACTCCAGCTGGGGAAAGTCCCCAAATGGGACTCCACAGAACACAGAAAAATTCACACCTCATTATGGTCAGTAATTCGCTAAACAATAGAAGTCAAGGTGGAGGCAGCTGGCTATTAGTCTGTTAACTATAATTTCCTGTGCTTTGGAGGTATTTTAAGGAAGAGATGGAAAGAAATAGCCCTGAACGATGCCCAGCAAGGGGGTATTAACCCTGCATAAATAGAGGCAGGCTCTGGAAAAATGGCCCACAAAATTCACCTCAATATTTTTGAAATGATAAATGCTGCATTTATCAGTTACAAATACAGTGTTGAATTAAAAAGCATCAGAGTATAACAGCTTACTTAAGAGATGCCCCCACAAAGCAAGCCCTAACATTCCCATCTTGTTGATAAAAAGGGTAACCACTTTCATTTCATAGAGAAAACAAATTCAAGATGACTAAATGCAGCACACAAACATCATCCAGGCTCAGCTTCAAATGCTTTCAGTCATGGTGTTGGAAGTTACTATGTGTATTACTGGCAGAGCAACAGAATCAGCTGTACCATTCAGCTATAATAGTGACCTGCCTACATGATACACTGATGTAATAGTGGTGCCAATGTCATGAGAGTAACCAACCACTTTAAAAATTGAACTTAAGGCTCACTGCTTGAGACAGAACCCATACCTGACACTGCTAACATGGCCAAGAGTCTGAAACTAGGAATGTGCTAGCCCTTGGAGAAAATTTACCACCATTATTCTGCTAAAGGAATTTAGCAGCAAAATGGGTTTTACTGACATACTGCTATACTCATTGATCAGTGCATCACTCAACTCTCATCAGAACAGTTTCTTCTCCTTACAGCAGATAGGAATTAACACAGAGATCCACAACTAAAACATGTGCACAGAGTGACTTTGGAGCACTTTGGCTTATATCAGATGTGTCTTATCAAACCCCTCCCTCCAGGCTAAGGAATCTATGTGGAGGTGGAAAGATCATAAGAGCCAGAGGTGGTGGATGACTGCAAAGAAACAGAGTTAATGTGCCTATGAGAACTCACAGACTGTAGCAGCCTGTACAAGACTGTACAAGTTCAACCAAACAAAATCTCAGTATGAAGAAGGGGAAGCAAAGTCTAACCCTAAATAAGAAGCTATCTGCATTTGATACCTACTGTCAAAGAGAAAATCAATTTTCCCAATGGAGCATCATTGAGTATATCAACCACACTGAAAGCGGGCCTATGCTCAGAAATAGCTGGGGCAATACAAAATGAATTCCATGTTTCTGTGTGTGCTTTTTGTTTTATTTTAGAACTTTTTTGTCTTTTGCAGTTTAACTGGATGGTTGGATTTGTTTTTTGAGAGAAAGAATATGTAACAGTGTGTAGGAAAGTGGAGAGGAGTCAAAAAGGAGAAAGAATATGATCAAAATACATTGCATAGAATTATTTTAAAGCGAATGAATACAAAACAAATAAAAATTTCAGTTGCTGCAAACAGAGGAAGGAAGGATGCAAGCTACATTGACCTTTTTGCAACAGTGAGTCCATGCTCAACAACATACATGAGTTCCCAGGGCTGGGAAGATGGCCCTGTAGATAAAGTACTCGATGTGCAAACATAAGAATGTAAGTGTGGATTCTGGGAACCCAAATAATTGCTAAGGAAGATGCCTCTGTAATCCAAGCACTCTATGGTAAAATGAGAGGCAGATCACAAGAATAACTCACAGACCAGCTAACCTGGCACACTCAGTTGTGAACACACTTCTGCACACACCCATCTCAAGGGGGAAAGTGAAAACAGATATTGAGGTTGTCTTCAGACTTCCACATGTGCACTTCAGTAAGTGCACATCGATATCACAAGCACACGCACATATACATGAACACACACACACACACACACACTTCTTCACCCCACCTCCACATATACACTTCCTTTGTCTTTGAATCTCAAGCACATTTTGTTAAATTTCTGGTTAAACACTGGGTAGTGAAAGGCCTTCTGTTTCTGAAAAGCCAATATATGTAGACTCATGAACAAGACAATTGTGGTTTTTGTCAAATGCTCTCTGAGTAAATAATCAGCAAATTGGGCTAGAAAGCTGTGCAAGCCTGGCAATTGAATTCAATCCCCAGAACTGACATAAATGTAGACGGAAGGAATTGACTCCATAATTGTCCTCTGTCTATGACATCCCAAACATATCACACATGCAAGTACACACACACACACACACACACACACACACAGAGAGAGACACATACACAATTAAAAAAACTTATAAGATATATTTTAAAGTGTAAAGTTTGTTTTGGTCTGTAATGTGAATACTTCAGGTTTAGGGGAGGATTAGCACTTTGGGAGTCTCTGGGGTAACCTCATTTCCATCTCTAGTCAGGCTGCAAGGTTGGTATAGAATTGGTACACTGGATACAATTCAAAGACTAAGAGTAAGCAGCATTCACAATGACAAAGGAAAATGTGCCCTTGCTCCTTGCCCCATGAGAACAGAGGCTTTTCTGTTGTGACACAGCACAAATCTGCCAAATGACTCCAAGTCAGTATTCATAAAACATTAAACTACACAGACCACAAACTAAAATGCCTTCACTCAAGCATGGGATCTTCAGTCACTTGGCAAAATGAACACTGCAGTCAAGATTTGCCAAGTCCTCTCCACACTGCTGTCCATTCCCTCTTTGAACTTTCTGGCTGAAGCACACACTTCTTTCTATGTTCACAGACTGCAACCACTAGCTCAGCTCAATACCTGCCAAGAGACAGCCCTGCTTCCTTCCCAAGTCTGTTCACACGGTATGCTAGCAAAAATTCTATGATTAACTATTACATAAATGGAAGGAACAGTGAGTAGAAAATAAGGTTTTTCAGTGTAAGCTAACATGAATGGTTTAGGGAAAGTTCATAAGACTAAGTTATTGAAATATACCATACTATTAAATGTTACACGACATATCCAACTTGGAAGAGAGGTTCTAATAAGCATAATGTTAAGTATGCACTCTACAACTGAGCTGCATCCCCAGAACAAAACATTATTTTGGCTTAAAATTTTGAAGGTTCTTGTCCAAGATCAAGTAGGACCATTGGGTTGGGACTGTGAGAAAGGCATCACATTGCCCCAAGAGTGTGTGAGAAAGCAAAGTTCTGACTACACAATTTAGGAAGCAGAGAGAAGAGAGAGAGACTAGGTTCTTACCTTCCCTTTAGGAGGGCACCCTCGGTGACTTCAGGACTCATCTCTAAAATGTTCCACCACCTCCTACTAGCACTACCCTGGAAAACTAAATGTTTAAGGCATAGGCTTTTAGGGGCACGTATGTCAAGTGTAAGACCTCACAATGAGGCCTGGGAGATGACTTGATGAGTTAAGGGTTTGCTGTACAGGTATGAGAACCTGAGCTGAGATCCCTACATTCAGGTAGAAGATGGGTATTCCAGCCAAGCTAATCTAAATGGCTAAGCTCTAGCTGGGTTCAGTGAGAGAGCCTGTCTCATAAAAGAAGGTGAGGAGCAATAAAAAGGAAGATACTTAAGTCAACCTCTGGCCTCCAAGCAGGCACACAGAGATAGATGCTCTACCCGCACACATCAAAATAAAAAGAAAATGAGAAAATTCACTCCTGTACACTGCCAGTATCAGTTCAATAGGTAAGGCAACTTTCCAAGAAGTACAGGCCTTTTATTCATATCCCAGTTTCCATAGCATGAATTGTAGGGTGTTTGTTTCACGTGGAATGGTACCAATTATGATCATGATTGTCTAGAACTAGCAAGAACATGATGTGGAAAGGATGAAGTCCTCAGTGAATGTGTACTAATGAAGTCTTGGATAAATGTGTATTATTGGCATGATCAAAGACCCCAGTGATTTAGCCCCATAAGATAGTAAGGCATGCCCTGGATCATGGGCAAAGCCTTCCCATGTGTCTTCGTTAGGGTTACTGTTGCTGTGATAAAACACCATGACTAAAAACCAGGGCAGAAACCTGGAAGCAGGAGGTGATGCAGAGGCCTGCTTACTGGCTTGCTCAGCTTGCTTTCTTAAGAACTCAGGACCATCAGCCTAGGATGGTGGCACCCAAAATGGGTGGGACTTCTCCACATCAATCACTAATTAATGCCCTACAAGCATGCATAGGATCCAATCTTATGGAGGCATTTTTTTTTTTTTTTTAAATTGAGGTTCCCTCCTCTCACATCGACTTCAGCTTGTGTCAAGTTGGAATAAAAGTATCCAGTACACCATGTCTAAATTCAGAGATGTTGACCAACTTTGACCATTGAGATCAAGACAATGTGTACACAAAGTTCCCATGTGCTGACATTGTATACACAAGGTATCAATCTCAGCTTCCTCCTTCCAAGAGAAATAAGGTGGCACCAGAGACTGCATTTCTAAAACCTAGGCCAGATAGATCCTTGGATCAAAGTTGAGCCTTGATGTTGTAAATTGCACTTTTCTCCCATAAATTTCAGCATTTCCAGTGAACAACTACCTTGGCTGGTCAATGTAGTAATTTTATCTTGGAACAAGCTGAGGCGCAAATGGCAAGCATAAAGGACAACAGCAACATGGATTTGCCAACGCTAGCCTTTAAAATGAAACAGTTAAAATACCAGCAGCTAAAACTCCACACCTATTAGGGCAGGAGACAGCCTTGGGGCTGTCTTCCCAGGCAAGGACACAGGCACACGGTTAAAGCACTCGTCCACAATTACAAGCCTCTAACTGCAATCCCAAGGCTTGTTCTCTTAATGTAACCCACCTGCCACCTGCCAGAGCACAGGAACCAAGAACTAAGGCACCATGGAAATAGTATTCCTTCCAAGGCTATACTCAGGAAAAACCTTACCCAGAAGTCAAGAGTTTCAGTCTTCCTTACTGACACTGCTGCTTTATTTTGCCAATTCAAAGTTCACTGAATTTACAAGCCACATCTTAGGAACTTTGACTTCTAGTACCTTGAATCCATCCATTGTCAAATACTCTGTTAATATATTAGTTCCTTTGGGGTTTGGTTCCTTTGTTGTTGTTTATATGGTACTGGGATTGAACCCAGGGCCTCACATATGCCAAGCAATTACTTTACCACAAAGCTAGCTAGTTATCCTCTGAATAAATGGCTACATAACAACTCTATTACAGACTTCATAAACAAAATGCTTGAAACCAATGCAGATGAGAACAAAATGCCAGTGGAAATAGACTTTAATTTAGAACATAAGGAAAACAAATGTAGAAAATTATCATGCTAAATATTAAGGAAACAAACAAAAACCATGCAGGCAGACACTATGCTGCTTCCTTTTGAATGGAAAGGGCAAAGTGTATTAGAAGCCATCATGTACTATTATCCTTCAGAAAATGACAAGTTGGGGTCAATCATGACATCTCAAATTACCCAATCATTATCACCGGGCAGCAATTCAGACAACACCAGTTCACATGCTATTAATTATACGCAGGATGATGACAGATATGCTCCTTGAGAACTAACTACAGATTTAAAAAGAGAGTCAGAAGGTGTAATGAGAGAGTCATAAATGATACCTGGCATTGTAAGAAATTACACAGACGTTGGCTACACTAAATAATTATTCTGTTCACAATGACAGGTGTATCAATATTTTTGGCTAAAAGAAAAATTCAGACATTTCATGGACTCTTCCTTTTAAAAAAAAAAAGCTGCTGAAACATTTTAACTTAACCTAATATAATTTATTTGACAAATAGATCTTGCCTGCAAGAGGTCTGAAGCATTTACAACATCAAACACTAAATCTCAAGCTTCAAACTGAGCCCATTTGGTGTATTAAAATCAAAGCTGTATGGTTCACCATAATGACCATTCTCTGAGGCATGGAATTATGCACAGAAACACACACACACACACACACACACACTTGTGCAAAGTATCTTCTAAACTTTTATAAAGTAGTTCATACTGCTGTGGAGTTACTCTTTCCTTCTTTTCCTTTTAGCCAAGAAAACATGTGCATCTCCAGTTTATCACTCTCGAATCCTTAACTTCTAATTCTCAGTACCTCCAAAGCTGACCTCTGTCAGTGGCCGTGAGGCACAGGCCAGAGACCACTGCTGCCTTGCAGTAGGTTCTTTTCAAGGACCGCCAGTCAGGAAAGCTGGAATTCCTGACTCATGACAGAAAAGAATTTCAGGATGAGTCAGTATGAAGCAGCTAGAATTTATTAGGAAGAGACTTAACATAGATTTAAGCAAGAGGAGAAAATTTGTAACAGAAAAAAAGAGATATTCGGGGAAAGGACAGCACACATACCGAGCCTAAGTGTGGGTGGCTCCAAGTCTCTCAAGTGCAGTTATGCAGCTATATAGGGTTATGGAGGCTTCTGGAATGTAATGATATTGCTCAAAAAAGATTCTTTGCCCATTTATAAATGACATCATAAATAATAAATGACACATAGGGTGGATACAGAGGTGCTTTGGCTAGAAGTGCAGTCTGGAAAGGTAGAGCTGTGGCTCACAGGCTTGCTGCATAAGGGCTTTGAGACCTGTCTTTCACTGCAAATGAGGGTTCTTGTAAAAGTTTTAGAAAATTACAGATTTTCAGCTGAGAAACCAGAGAGGCCATACTAATGGGCCTGATTAGTGGTTCATTGTTATTTTAAAATTCCATTTGCATTATCACTATAAAAGGAATATTCTCTCTATTGGCAGCACCTTATGAGCAAATGTTTTTAATTATGTTGGAAATCTTGGTTCCCAGCTGGCGAAAGGCTTCAACCAGACACTGAAGTAAAGGGTTATTTTCTCTTTCATATCTCTTTAATTTCCCCCATCTTTCCATCTTGACTCATAAAGAAAAGATACAAAAAGGCTATTCTACACCTAGCAAAAAGATTGGACCTAGGAACAAAAGCTCTGCCAGGCCAGCATGGGTAAGAATCTTACATCCCCCCAAAACCCATTTTTTGTTTCAAATATTAGAATTATTAGAACCTCATTTTTATTTTCAGGACGTGAATTTAAGATAAAAACTTAAAAACTATCTCTGTAACATAGAACCCAGGCACCATGTAGCCCTAGGGCAGAATCAATTAGCCTATCTCAGCTAAATCCCCGTTCTAGCCTTTGCCTCCCTCACAGCTCTCCATAATTTGCAACATTACCACAGACCATCAAACTCACACTACCACCGGCCAAATGGTAAACAAATCCACCTTTCTTTATTACTTTCTATTTCTTACTTTCTTTAGAACACAGGGAAACTGAGACTGTGAGTTTTGAACCTAAGTGTATTGTAAAATTAGTAGGAACAAAAAAGGATGATTGATATTTCCAGAATGCTAGTATTGTGAAGATGATATTAAAACTGAAATCTCAAAACTTAAAAATTACCAAAATGTCTTGTGTTGGCTCCTGTCTTCTAAGAGCAGGAGCTCTGGAAACCTTGCTTAGTTTTGGTACACCCTTTCTAACTCCATCTAGCTTTAGGAAATGAGACACCACCATGGACATCTGAGAAATGAAACCTCATCCTGTCAGCACAAACCCCGCTGTTGGAGCAGAGAGGGGCATTCAGGGAAACATCCAAACCCTGAGAGTCCTGATCACTCATGAGGCTGCTCGAATGAACCAGCATACACTATCCTAGACCTTTCATAAGATACAACTTCAGAGAAGTTACTGAAACACTGTCCACTGTTCCGAAGCAAGGAATAATAGGCTAAGGGGATTGCCTAGGATGATCCATGCCTCATGCTTATCCCTAAAACAAGCAAAACATATACATACACATACATGTATGCAATGCATATATGCACACATATACACACATACAATACAAACATGCACATATACTTACATACAATACATACACACATACAAAATACATACATATGCACACAATACCTACATAAGCACACAAATAATGCATACACATGTATACATACATATACTATATACAAAAACACATATACACATATACAATACATATATGCATATAAACAACATTAAGACTTATTAGTTAAAAAAATACCATGCAAGTTTCTATTACATTAAAAGTAAACTACCCAAAGCTCGTTTTGCAGTTTTGTTTCAAAGCTTTTAATAAAAACAAACAAACAAAAAAAAAATCAACTGATCAGTTGAATCTGTAGTTGACAGAAGCAGCTGGACTAGAATGAAGCGGCATTATTCTTTCTACTGGCCAAGTTAATTTTGTAGACAAATGAGCTAAGAATATAAATAACAAATTAAGTTTTCCTACCCAACAGCTTTATATATTCTGCCAAACTTCTTAAAAGCACTAGGTTCAAAATTATGATATTGATAGTTGCAATCTAATATACATTTCACTTACATGTATCAACCATTTTATTATTTTCCTTGAAAATTATTTAATCACATCATTGTGATGTGATTTAGTATATCTAAAAGATATATTAATCAAAAACATTTAAAAATAAAAAAAAAGTAAAGCAGCTGTACTCTCATGGACCCTGTGAAAAGCAAACAAAAAAGAACAGAAAAATAAGTTGAATATGTTAAATTTTTTATTCAGGCCTGTCATCTCTCCTGAGCAGATGTCAGCGCCTATTTTACAGCACCAAGTTCATTGTGACTAAGTTCCACTTCTACAGCAGCATTTACATTTAACCTTACATTACATTACAACCTTTGCCATTTGCTTCTTCCAGCCACACCAGCATCACCTCTGGGGGCACTTCCATTGTGTTGACACTTCTGCTGCTGCCCTCCCCAGCCCTCCTCAATCCCCACCAGCCCTCCTCAGCCCTCCCCAGACCTCCTCAGACCTTAGCTAAAGAGAACATGTTAAAGGTAACACATTTTTTCTATAGAAATTCAAGTTCTAAGAAATTAGTTATTACTATGTAACACATAGAGAACACAAGCTAATCATCATGTTTTTCTATCTAGTTATATGCTTCCTTCTGCATTATTTAAAATCCTAATATAATTACCGTTTATATAAGGAGAAAAATGTATTCTTCAATCCATTCTTGTTGTGGGACTCCTTCATTCTATTACATAATCTTTTATTAGCACTTTTTTCTTATACTAAGATACAGACCAGTACTCATCTATACACAGACTATGTTGAACTAGCTGTAACTAAGTATTAACAGTCTGTGTGATTTACCTGTAACATTTGCCAAAATGTACAAACAAATCATGTCACTTGAACAAAAAAAATAGGTAAACATCAATTTCACATTAATTTTGAAGTTATTCAATTAAAAAGAGAGATTGCAAAGACAGTATTAGCTTTAAATGGCATTGGCTTTAGCTACTGCACCCTGAAGAAGCCAGCAGCTCTCTGCCTTCTCTGGTAATGGCTATCACCACTTCATTAATGATACAAGGCACATATGCTCTGGAAAGAGGCTGCAGCCTGTGCTGGCTTGGCTCTCATGGCTCTCCATGAAAGAAGAGGCCTTTCAGATCTTCAGAAGCACTGAAGTACTAACTGCAGAATTCCCCTTTCCCTCTGCAGATTCTCATTTCATCTCAAACACCCTGGGAAACAATGCAGTGGTACTATGTGCTGATCAGAATGTAAGCGCCTGGACAGGCTAACCAAGGAGCTGCAACCCAACATCCTATCCAGTGGTCTGGATAGATGCTCCTTCTACACATCTAGTCCACACTGAGGCACTCAGGTCATTCTGTTTTTCCCAACTACTTGATATTTTCTTGAAGATGAAAACAGTGCCTTGAGTTCTTTGATAGGTATATCATTACTATACTCATGGCAGTATATGTTTGATTCATAGATTTCTTTTTTCAAAATAATTATCATCCAAATCACTTGAGACTTAAAAAATGTCAAACAGCTTTTCCACTGAGATAGCTAAATTCACAAAATATCATGTATCTTAGACTTGCTTTGGTATTACTGAGGTCTGAATGAGCCAAACAACAACTTTTAATTTCATTTATTGTTGAAAAGTTTTAGCCTTCACTGAACGTCTACAACATGACAGGCACTGCGCGGAGCTTAGAGGTTTGCGTAGATTGCAGTTTACTTAAACCTCATAACAGCTTATAGGCTAGGTATGACTCTTGGGTCCTTTGAATGAACAACAATACAATTACCCAACTTTCCCAACACTCACGCAGCTAGAACAAGACAAAGCCAGAAATCACATATAGTCAGTTTGATTGCAGAGCCCCAAAACTTACTTCTCACATTCTTAGGGAAATCAGAGCTATTTCTTACTGGTTTACAAGACTCTGTAACCTCAATGCTACTTTCACATACTTTGTTATTACATCTAATCTTTTTTTTTAAACACTTTTATTTATTTACTTATTTATTTGCCTGGAACTGGAACTACAGACAGTTGTTAGCTGCCATGTGGGTGCTGGGAATTGAACCCGGGTCCTCTGGAAGAGCCATCTCTCCAGCCCCTATTACATCTAATCTTAATAACTAACCTCTACAATAGGGCAGACATTACAGATGAAGGTCAGGCAAAGATAAATATTCACACACCCAGGCCTAATGAAATCATGAGACCAGTACCCAGGGCCAGAGACCAGTACCTTAAAATCCAATGTGCCAGCACTTCCCCTGGATATACAACTTAATATCTAGGCTGTATCTGCAAAGGGTATCATTTGGGGATTCAATAATTTCATTTACAATTCCTTAGAATTTTAAGCAATATGTATAGATGATCACATGAGTACTTCAGTGTTCCAAAGCTCATTGGAAATTCTATATAAATTTTCTTATGGGAAGTTAGATTATAAATGGCAATATTTTTAAAATGTTACCTCCCAACCCACTTAATGTCTATAACATAAGATTATTTACAATCCTTTATTGGGGCAGTTCTCAGTCTTTTACTACTGAATTTGACACACAGCAGATAATTATCAACATTTCTTTCCCTATGTGGTAGCTCTACTTTCACTAGCAACAGCTTATGCTTATGCTTCTGGGTCAGACTGGATCTTTCACCATTCTCTACATAAGAGTTTGACTTAATGATCCACTATGAGTCTCGTCTGGTAGTTAGGATGAGAAAAATGTCCCCCCCTCCCATAGGCTCAGATGTGTGAATACTTGGTTCCCAGTGAGTCATGCTGCTGGAGGAAAAATGTCACCAGGAGTGGGCTTGCCACTCTACATGTGAGCTCTCTGCCCCAGCTGCCAAGACTCCCAGACTCAATGGATCCTTCTCCTTCTGGAATGAAAGACCCAATAAATTCCTCCTTCTGTAAGGGCTTCTAGTCATGGTGTTTTATCACAGAAACAGTAAAGTAACTGATACAGATAACTTCAACAGCCACATGGATGCCTACATGCTCCCTGGTACCTGTGATGGCTGGGACTAGCCCTGAGCAGGAAAAATGCAAACACATGGGGGAAACTGCTTCATGTACTTCACTCCACCGTACTATCATGCAGCCAGTGAGAACAGAAGTACTGCTGTAGCCAACTCTTACAGGATGAAGAATAAATGTTTATTTCTGAACACTATTATGTCTGGGGATAACTTACTATGCATCAAAAACTACCAACACAATTTTTTAAATTGCAGTTGTAAACCAGATAATTCCATAAGTTATCTTATTTCATCTTGACAATTTGGGGAAAACACAATTCGTTTGGATTTCTAACTACCAGACCAAAACCAGTTTTTGACTTATATTTTACTTCTAGGTAGGACCTCTCAGTCCATGGCAGACTGGCTCTTATGGATGCCAAGTCCACAATGAAGACTGTCAAGAAGACTACTCCTGCTAAAACCATAGGAAGGGGTTGAGACAGGGTTCCTCTGTACAGCCCTGATGTGTAGCTCTGCTCTGGCTGTTCTGAAGCTCACTCTGTAGACCAGGTTGGCCTCAGATTCACAGAGATCCGCCTGCCTCTGCCTCCTGAGTGCTGGGACTAGAGATGTGAGCCACCACCGCCAGGAGATATGTTCTAAATCTTTTTCCCTAGTCTCATCTACAGGTGCTTCCGCAGTGACAGTTCCCAGGGTGTGTGACGACACTGAGAACCTCTACAACTATCAGCAGCAGCCACCACACAATCTAGGCTCTGTGTTTCAGTATTATCCTACTGCCTTCACTTTTAAATGACAAGGAAATTAGCAACTGTTCTGAGGAAGGTAACACCACTCAAACAGGAGATGAAGGAATCTTATCCATCTCTCTCCAGAACAAGCAGCTCTTACAGAGGAGGAAGAAAGAAAAAAAAAAAAATAAGCGCCTGACCAAGTACATTTGAAAGGTCTCAGTATGAGCTGCAGACTTGGGTTTCCAGCAACAATCTAGCCATTGGCAGGACCAGGATGTACAGAAGGGATTAAGAAAGTGGCATTTATACAGAACTGGTGATGGGGAATAGGATGTGTTCACAGATGGAGTTCTAGGGGCAATTATCTGGTGAGTAACACAATTTCCAAATAATAGACTTTCAAAAGTTAAGAAAAATAATAAATCCAGACACTTGCTCCATTATATATGAACCATGCTAATGGTGCAGGCATCTCTTCAGCTCCAGTGCAGATAGTTCTGTGAAAATTATACTGCAGTGTATGACCATCGCTTGCATTATTCAGAAGGAACCTACTTCTGCAGCCCCCATGGCCAAACATACTGCTCTCACCCTTTCAGCCACACTACACCTTTCCCAGACTTTGGAATGTAAAGCCTTTATCACACTAGTTTCTTCTTCCACGACTACTCTTAACATTGCTTCCTTCTCAGTTGTATCTCTATGACCCACTATTTGGGGAGCAAAATTCCATGCCCTAACTATCATCAGTAAACCTCAATTCTTGGTCAACCCACCCTTCTAGAGTTTGTAGCACTTCTGGGCATCCTAATTTCCTTATCAAACACCATGACCAGGCATAACTTGAGGAGGGAAGGATTTATCTCCTCTTACAGTTTATAGTCCATTATGAAGGGAAGTGGGGGCATGAGCCATAGAGGAATATTACTTACTAGCTTGCTCTACAGGCTCATATTTAGCTACCTTTTTTATATATAAAATTTATTTTATGTGCATTGGTGTGAAGATGTCAGATACCCTGGTACAGGAATTATAAACAATTGTGAGATGCCATGTGAGTGCTGAGAATTGAACACAGGTCTTCTGGAAGAGCAGCCAGTGCTCCTAACCACTGAGCTATCTCTCTGGCCTTTTCATTACCTTTCTTATACCTCCCAGAGCTACCTGGCCAGTAGTGGCACACTCTAAGTGGGCTGGACCCTTCCAAACTAGTCATTAATCCAGAAAATACCACACAGACTTGCCTACAGGTCAGTCATTCCAGATAACCCTAGTTTGTGTCAGGCTGACATAGATAGATAGATAGATAGATAGATAGATAGATAGATAGATAGATAGATAGATAGATAGATAAAACTACTGGCACACTGGTCAACAGAGAAACTGCAAAGAAGGAGGAGAAGGAGAAGGAGGAGCAGCAGCTGTGAGGCCCTGTATGTTCTGATGCCCCTGAAAGCCCACAGTTCCTCCTAAGTGGAATCTTCAAAGCTTCTTCCTTGTTCAGCATTCTATCCATCAACATTCTATCAACAGCTACTATCAACCTTTTTATTTTTTTCATAACTCATAAACACACACACATATGTAAATGCTAAATTTAAGATTGCTTCTTTTTCTGCCTTACTCAGCTAGAATGTAAGTTTTATGGCAGCAGAGAGCCTTGTCTTATACACAGATGTGTCTCCATTCACAGGAGATGCACACATTTGCAAAATGCACAAGGACACCCTTATGTTCCTCCACGTGCTTTCTCTACTATGTATGAGTAAGTATCTGCCATGGTTTGGGTGGTCTTTTTTCCACCCTTGCCCAAAGTTTTACAGGTTTGGAGCTTTGGCCCTCAGTATAGTCATGTTGGGAATCCGGGCCTAAGATGGGAACCAGTCCCACCAGAAGGGACTGGCTTTCTGTCTGTAGGTATGGGCTCCTTCTCTCACACCTGCATCCACCACTACCACTCATCATGTGGTGATGCAGACAGGGTTTGGGGTGTGCTCACTGGAGCCTTCATCAATACTGTAAACCTTATAAAATTAGCTAGCCTCTGTTGTTCATAAAAGAAAGTAGACAAATAAAGTGACATTGAAATCTTTCACAAGCCCATTTATACTTAATCTTTCAAAGCACCTATCACATATTTTATAAGCCTTCAGTGGTCCCTACTTTAGGATAGTGGAAAGTCTCAATCACCAATTAAACTGCAATGCTTTCGACTCAGCTCGGTGCCTGGAGTGCGTCAAAACACTACTCACTGTATCTGAGTAAATGATATTCAAGTACTTGCTTGCCTTTAGGGTAGCATTTTATGACATACTTCTCCAAAGGCATATTGATAGGTTCTTTCATTAAAGGGTTCTATGGTTAAATAATCTGTGGAAATGTTGTAACGAGTTTACTTTCAAGACTTTTGAAACGTCTCATCAACTGACAATATGTTCTCTGATCGTGCAAAACAAAAAATAAGCTTTTTTCAAATACAACCTAAGACTTCATGTATGTGCAGGTATGTGTGTAAGAGTGTGTGTGTGTGTGTGTGTGTGTGTGTGTGTGTGTATTCATGTAAGCACACATCAGAGTCATTTTTGCCACTACTAAAAAATTAAAAAGAAAAAATTGAAAAATGATCTTCAATGATTTTCTTCATTAATTGCTCAAAATCATATTAAGAACCTTTTCATTCTAAAACAAATGAAATCATGACATTCTGTAATTCATGAATTAATTTGGATTAGGTAAATCAGCAAAAAGCTGTCTAAAAGGCAAACTACTCCTCAAAAAGGCAATAAAGCATCAAAAGAGAAAGTGGAAGCCTACACAGGAAAAGAACACAGGATCTGAGACAGCCATTGGAAAGAACAGCACAAACAGAAATAGAGCCCAACAGGCCCTGCACTGAAGAGGAAGAAAAAAGGATTTTTAGAAATGAAATAACAAAGTGAATTAAAAATAGTTGATCTTTTGGTTTGATGCTGGGAATTAAAACTGGGCACTTGTACATGCTAAGTAAGCCCAGTACCTTGAAGAAATAATTATGGGTTCCCCCTTAGGTATCATGCTACCACTGTGCAGAACTGTCTTAGTGAGTCTAAAATAAAGAAAAATTGCAGACAACTCAAACACTGATAGAAACGCAACTCAGTGACTAAAATTTTTATCAGGATGATATCTTAAGTAACTTGTCCACATAAAGCACTGCCTTATACAATGTTTATTTCACAAAATAGTTCCTATCACACAATGTTTCAAAATATTTAAAAGCAAAAGCTCTCCGAAAAAGAGAATTCTTTCAAGATACATAATTCTCATTTCCTCAACTATCAACACTGTATCACAAATACTGGTTGATTTCTATTATCTAAAGGGACACCTTTAATCAAGGAATAGAAGACAGCTTCAGGCAGAGAAGTCGGCAAAGGTGCCTCAGTGGGTGAAGACCTGTCGCCATGCCTAAAGGAGGCCTGAGTCCAGTCCTTAGGTGTCAAATGCCAGGAGAGAACTGATTCCTGCCCTCTCACTTCCACAAACATGCAGTAGTACACATGCATCCATACACATATAAATAAAATAAGAAAACTAAAATAAAATATGCAGAGCCCCCAGCCCTAATGCTCTATTATCTGAACCTATTCTTTTCTTCTCCCCATTTCATTACAATCCCTATTTACATGAGATGACTCATGAACTGCATCAAATGTGACTTCTTATTACTTGGACATTTTAACACACTGTAATTAGCTGCCACTTAATGACTGTTATTAGTACAATCAGTTATCAAACCCACAACAACACCTTGCTCCCTCTGACTTAGCAAAGGAAAGTATATGCACTGCAGGTTTCCTTTAGAAATGTTGGCACAAAGAATCTTTCTCCACCCTATGAGTCAGTTCTCTCAAATTAGGAAAGATTGCCTTGGTTTATTATATACATACACACACACACATACAAACACACACATATACACATACACACACACACACACACACACATACACGACGTACCCTGCTACAGAGCACCTCTTTAATGAAACACATAGATAGGGATGTAGCTCAGCTGGCAGAAGGATTCCCTAGCATGCACAAACCCTGGATTCAAACCTCAACTTGACATAGAACAGGTGTAATGGCATAGCCCCATAGTTCCAGCACTCAAAAGGTAGAGGCAGAAAGATTAGAAACTGAAGGTTATTCTCAGCTACATAACTAGTTGGAGGCCAACCTGAGCTATCTGGGGCTATATCTTTTTTTTATTTTAAAATGTATTATATTTATTTTTAAGTGCATTATGAATTCAGACAGAGGGCATGGCACATCTGTGGAAATCAATGGATGTCTTTTTTTAAATTAGGAATAAAGTCATATTTTTTATCTATGTATCCCTTGTTCAAACTCCCTTCCCCCTCCTGCCCCTCCCAATCACTCTCTTCTCCCCATCATTTTATCTCTTCCCCCTGGGGCTACATCTTAAAAAAAATCACAACACAGAACTTCTCTTGCCATGTTGATAGATGGTATTAGCACATTACTACATAGTAGTTGATTTTTATTAGTTATTCATAGTTCTGCACCAGCAGATTCATCTACTTGCTACAAATCTTTTTACTCCTAAGAAAACTAGCAGCACTTCTGTGGTCACTCTCAAAAATACAGAGTGGGGGAGATGGGGTCACCAGCATGTAACCCAGCCAGGACTGAACAAAGCAATCTATGTTGTTTCTCCTTCGTGCTGTAAACAAATATCCTTTTCATAGTCACGTGTTTCTACATTTTTCTTTCTGTTGTCAATTTATCTGTTTAAAATCGTCCCCAGGGGTGCTGGAGAAATGGCTCAGCAGCTAAGAGCTGCTGTTGCTCTCACACAGGACTCAGTTCAAGTCCCAGCACTCACACCAGTACCTCCACCCACTTCAAACCTCAGCTCCAGCGAACACAGGAGGACCTTTGACCTCCGCAGGCACCGGCACTCAGGTGCGCATATCCATACTCAGACATATACACTTTTGCATAATTTTAAAATAAATCATTTTTAAAAAACTGTTCCCAAGCACAGTGCTGAAGTTCTTGCTGGTGCTCCTGAACCCAAGAAGGCTGTGGTGTGGTCCTAGGGTGGCCCTGAGCTCCGGTAAGAGACTCAAAAACATGCTAAGGCGGGATGGAGACATAAAAAGGGCTGGAGAGATGGCTCAGAGGTTAAGAGCACTGGCTGCTCTTACAGAGGTCCTGAGTTCAATTCCCAGCAACTACATGGTGGCTCACAACCATTTGTAATGACATCTGGTGCCCTCTTCTGGCCTGCAGGCATACATGCAAGCAGAACACAATATACATAATAAATCTAAAACAAAACATGCTGAAGGGGCACAGGGCTATTTCCTCACCAGATGTGCTCATCAGAGGGTATCATACATACTCTGCAGAACTGGATCATGTTAAAAATCTTATGCTTGCATTGTGTTTTCTTGGACCACACCAGGCTAACAGTAAAATAAAGAGCTTTGCTGTATATGTTGGGTTTACATTTTACTTCACCCAAGAATATCTACTATGCATTAAGCCTCCCACACAGCATTCTGGAATATGTAATTCAAGAAAACTTATTTCTACCTTATTAGGCCAACATTAAACTAGGTAATTTATTCCTAGAAAAAATATACTTGGCTTTTTCCAACTTAAAAAGCTACAATGACCAACTGTAGAAAATGCTTTCTGGTCCTTACTATTTCTACTAGTTCAACCTTTACCGAGCCCTGAGTTCTGTATTGGGGAATGAAAGAATGGGGCCTAGAGAGATGGCTCAGTGCTTATGAGCACTGGTTGCTCTTCTAGAGGACCTGGATTTGATCTCAGCATCTACATGGTAGCTCCCAGATGTCGATAACTTCAGTTCCAAAGGATCCAATGCCTTCATCTAGCCTTCTTAGGCACCAGGCATGCATGCAGGGCACATATATGCAGCAAACTACCCATGTACATAAAATAATTTTCTAAAGAGTTCTCTATGCAGATCTGTACCCAGCTCTGTGGTTCAGTATTCACATTAGCAGCAAGAAAGTGTCAAATTGCCTGTTATTCTCAGCAAGCTCTGGGTACAGAGATGTTCTCCCTCTACACTGGGTCTGTATCTGGTCTCACTTCTGCCATAGTAGTATGGTCGCCACAGCCAGACAAACAATGTCTCTCAACTGGTTATGCTAGGGCTCCTCCTTCCTTTGTAGCCTCATTTTAGATGGCAGACTGACTCTCAAAGCAGTTTTCATTCTTTTATTTATTTATTTATTTATTTATTTATCAGTCAAGACAGGGTTTTTGTGTGTGTGTGTGTGTGTGTGTGTGTAGCCCTGGCTGTCCTAGAACTCCTTCTGTAGATCAGGTTGGCCTCAAACTCAGAGATCCAGCCTGCCCCTGTCTCCCAAATGCTAAGATTAAAGGCTTATATTACCACTGGCCGGCTTCAAACCTATTTTATCAACAGCTGATTATCCTTTCTCCACATGTGCAAACTTAGGTTTAAGTTTGAACTTCAGTCCATTCTGCCTCCAAATTCCTCCCAATTCACTTTCTCCCATGACCCAACATTATTGTCATTTCCTCTTCACAGTGTCATCTGTAGGCATTCCTGTAGCGTGCGTGTGTGCATATGTGGGTGTGTTTGGACAGGCAGAGGTTGTGATGGGTGGGAACAGTCTCCACATCAGCCTTCCCAGGTCCAGCCTTCTATTCCTTAGTGAACTTTTCCCAAAGCTGGGTCATCACTTTTTTCTTTAAATGGAAAGTATTAACTAGCCCTTTGTAATTTTTCCATTGTGTCCTGTTTTTAGCACTTGAGTGCCCTCAAGGGAACCCCACTCTGGATGTGCTGGGCAGTGAGAAGGTGCAGGGAACTCTTGTCAAGGACTCAGCCTTGCTCTCACACCCTACATCATTGTGGAGGTTACTCAACAAGAAAATGAGCTTGAAAATAACTTATATATAGAAGTTCAATGCCTAAACTGCTCTTACTATAGTTTGAAGAAGTCACAAATTAAGAAACACTATATAACATAAACAATACAAAATTGTATTTATTTTAATTTGGTAACATACATCAGCACACAAACTGCAAAAAACTTCATGAAATGCCAAATCATTAGTGGAAATTAGGCTTTTCTTTTTCAATTAAATTTTTATTTTCATAAATGAAGAGGAAAATTTTAATTTTAGGGAGTGGCAGTTCTTCAATCAATTACTTTAAATTATTAAAATATTTAATTATTAAATAGCTATGAATTATTAATATTATTGTTTCAATCCATCCCCTAAAATAGATTATGGCTTTTGATAATGCCTTTTAATCAAAAACAGAAACATTTGACATTTATGCCAATAAATTCTGTCATGACCTTGTTCATGAAAACTGGGCCACTCATTTTCCATGCTACTTATAACTTAAATTTTTTTCTTTTTCTACCAAGAAGTGCATTTATATCAAAGATTCTTTGTTGTCATAATATTTTTATATTTAGGCATTCATAAATAAAATGTGTTGCTGGAAACAGAAAATTACAGCCCATTCCATCCACATGACAAGGTTTCACCAGTAAAGCTCTGCCTTGCTCAAATCATGAATGACCAGGTCAGGACAGGTCAGAGAGGATGGGTCAAACAAATCCACTGTTCACCTGCACACCACACGATAGCTTCTGAGCAACATCCCAATACCTGATCTGCCACTAACATTTCCCACAGTGTGATGATGAAAAACACAATGAAAATCAACATTCCTTTAAAAAACTTAAATCTATAACACCAGTCATTATGAAGATTTTGTAAAATCTGTAATCAAGTACTGATTTCTATTTTAAGAGACTCTACTATCTCAAGCCATTAATTTCTTTTCAGTTTGTTTGAAGACCAAACCTTTCTCTTTTACTTGAGGGCATCCCACCCGGAATACAGCCTAAGTTGCTGCTCATAAGCAGGAGCTATAAATGAATGATAGCTGGGAAAAATGATCAAACAAGGGCCAGCATCCCAAGATCATCAATTATTTTTACATCTGTCCATCTTTGTGATTTTTGTAGTTTGCATTTTGATCATCTTTGTAATTCTGTATCTGATCATCTCATATTTGCCAAAGGAAACTTCCTAAAATGCAACTTGGATCCTCTTACCAGCCTTCAACAGTCCAGCCCTGGTTCCAAATCTCTTGAAAATGCACTGTTTGTGGTGCATCATCTTGTCCTTGCCTAGCTTTATCTTTAACCGCTCACATTTTACCATACACACCACCCTACACCTCTTACCCTTACACTCACAAGCCATGTGTATTTCCCTCAGAACCTTAGTATCTTTCCTCTTCAGAGCCATCAAGCTATGCCCCAGCCTCTCCACCTCAGCAATACTGATGCTTGGGGTAAAATGACTCATTGTTCTGGAATCTTAGGCTCTGTATTTAGCAGCAACCATCAGGTACCAGTAGCATACCTTAAGTTACTGCTTAATAGTGTCTCAAGAAATTTCTAATCTCTCACGTACAACACTGCCTCCCATTATAGTCATCAAATCCCTAGATGTGGGCAGTGCAACCCTTTTAGGGATAAATTTATTGCAAACAGATCATAAGGTCAAAACACTTAAACAGCAACTCTGTCCAAAACATGGCATGGGTGTTCACCCAAAAGCAGCCATCTACAGACAGAAACTTGGGTGTTAACAGTCTACAAATGGGCCTCTGATAATAGACCATGACAAATGAACATGGACATACTCTAAACCCTGGCTTCTAGGCACTTAATAGTAAATACACTGAGAGAAACAGAGCTACAGAGAATCCTAGAGAAGTGTACAATGAACAGAAACAAGTGCCTGAAGACACAAGGAGAAGGTACAGTGTTAAAAAGCCTCAGAGGGGT
Organism: Sigmodon hispidus; assembly: GCA_004025045.1. Classification (NCBI taxonomy): domain Eukaryota; kingdom Metazoa; phylum Chordata; class Mammalia; order Rodentia; family Cricetidae; genus Sigmodon; species Sigmodon hispidus. Next base: position 265,785 of record PVIH01000076.1, on the reverse strand, counting down.
GGGCCCAGAGCTGTCCTGGTAGCAATAGAGGTGCGGATTTATTTGTGTTTGCCATGAGTCTAAATATGAACCTCACAAGTCTCTTAATTTCTTACCTGATGAGGTATATAAGAAAGAAAGAATTACTCAGGTTTGGTAAATGCTAGGCAAGTACACTACCACGGAGCTAAACCCCCAGTCCATCCCTCATATACCTTTAAATATATCAAACAGGCACACAGTCCAACTTAAAAATTTTGGTCAAGTCAGGTGTGGTGGCACACATACAATCCCAGCATCTGGAAGGCTAAGGCAGGTTCATGGGTTCAAGGCCATTCTATGTACATAGACAGTGTTTCAAAAAAAGATATGTTGCTCACATGCAAGACATTTTGAACCACAAAATAAGTGATAGTAAAGGAAGCATAATCTGCAGCCTAAAGACTCCACAGACCAGACAGTTATAAATAACTGTTCTTCCTAGCAATAGAATCCCAGTTAGTAAATGCAGAAGACAATAGTGGAATCAGAAAATAGCTATTTAGCAAATACTATAGAAGTAGCTAGAGTGAGCAATAATCAGAGGCACTAACATTCATATATCAAAGTATGGCAGGGAGCAAAGTATGTGCATATTCTTAACAAATCTCCCTACAACATGCTCATTTATGTTTAAAATGTCAATGTTATAGTGAAAAATGCCGTTTAATCAAAGGTCAACAGTAATGAGATTTATCACATTTGTCTGACTAAATGCACTCTGAGGACACAGCATGGCTTCACTAGTGTTCTTACCAATAACACAACTAAGACTTTACTGGGTGACAATACCAGAAAGTTCTAAATCAAGAGGAATTATGTAAAACAAACGAGTTCTTACACACACACACACACACACACACACACACACACACACACACCAAAAGACAAGAATCTTTCACAAATCAGAAGTGGAAAGGGAAACCACAAGCAAAAGCATTGTGAGCTTCTGGATCAAATGTGAGACAGACCAGCCACTGAGGAGACACACTTGCTAGTGTAAGGTCTATGATGACTATATGTGTCTGTCAGTCCCCTAATTTAGTTCTCTGCCTGTGTCCAGGATGGGCTAACATTAGTGGAAGCTGGATGGAGTTTACACAGAAAGCCTGAAGTGATATCAGGCTCAGAGGTTAAGAGCACTGGCTGCTTTTACAGAGAAACAAGAGTTCAATTCCCAGCACCGCATGGGGGCTCACAATCATCTGTAACTCTAGTTCCAGAGAGTGTGACATCCTCTTCTGGTCTCTTGAGGCAACAGACACCAGACACATACACAGTACACAGACATATACAGGCAGGCAAAACACTCACATACATAAAATTTTTAATTTCTTTTTTAAAAAAAACAGTATATAAAATCATTATACAATTTTAAGTCTAATTTCAAAATTAAAAGTTAAAACACAAAAAATTTTAGAGGCCTAAATGAAAAAGTTGAAATTATATTCTACAATGTGCACTATTCCTTGAAAACTAAACTTACCTTAAAAGCTATCACTGCACTGTGTGAAATGACCTTAAAAAGCACTGTTCCTCTTCCATTAAAAGCCTGTGATGATTCTAGAACACCTTCCTCTTCTGCATAACCCACTGCCTCAAAGAATCCCTTGTCTTACAATTAGTTTTTATGACTGTCTTTTCTGCTACAATGATAGTTCCTCAAAAGCAGAGAACTCTTATACCTGTTTTTCAAGTAATTAGTACAATACCTAACAAAACAGAAACAAAATATTAATAATTGAATGAAATAATCTTACCATAGCCAAAAATCACATTATGTCACAAACTTTGTAAAAAAAAAAAAAAATGCCTTCCTAAAGACAATTGGCCAGTTTCAAATAAAGTTTGAAGGTAAGTGAGATCACTTTCACAATATTCAGTTCTGGTGATACTACCCAAAATACTGGATGTCATTTACAACATAAATATAATAAGAAAACTTACCAGAAGAAAAGTCACTCACAACCCTGACTAGGACAAACTGTTTTGATGTTTTAATTAGTTATATATGTAACAATGCAATAAATAAGTTTTAATAGCTATAAATAAATGTAGGGCAGATCTCAATTTTGAATTCTGTTTTCCCATTCACCAGACACTGGCTCAAGATAGGAAGTACATGTTCAGAATTTTTGTGATCTATGCTATGGTCACTGAATATCCTACGTGGGGTCCTAGTTATTGTCCTACTGCTATGAAGATACCATGACCAAAGAAACTTACAACAAGCATTTAATTTGGGGACACAGTTGCAGAGGGTAGAGTTCAGGGTTGCCTTGGTAGGGGAGATGGCAGCAGGCATACAGACATGGCACTGGAGCAGTAGCTGAGAGCATACATGTTAGGACATTAACAGCAGAGATATCTAACTAGGAATGGCGCCCACCCCAGTGACAAATATGACCCTATAGGGGCCATTTTCATCCAACCGTTACAGGGTCACTCTTCACTCTCTGAGGGCTACTATAGACTCTGGAAAAATTTAGGAAGCTATTCAAGGCAAAGTAAAGTGTGCTGCATGACAGAGTCTAGAAAACAATTATAAATAAGTATGAAGTAGTAAAATCAAGCATTTTTTGAATCTCAGAAACTAGCTTTGAAAGCAAGAATGTCTGGAGCCATACTTTCTATCAAAGATAGTCACTTGAAGTCAAAGGTTTGGCTGGAGAGATGACTCAGCAGGTAAAGCCCATTCCACCCAAGAAGAAAGCTGGAGCGTGGATGCCCAGAGCCCACAGTACAAAGCCAGGCAGACATGATAGCCTGCCTGCAATCCCAGGAGGCAGAGTCAGCAAGGGAATCCTTGCAGCAAGAAGGTAGCTAAACTAGCCAAAAAGGTAAACTCCAGGTTCAGTAATCTCCCTCACCTCAATAAACACTGTGGAGAGCAGCTGAGAAGACATCCTGATGTCAGCCTCAGGCCTCCACACATGTGTTCGTAAATAACCATATGCATACCCCATTCAGATATAGATACTCCTAAGAATTTTCTCTGAATATACTTGGTAACATTCATTAGGTAAGAATATGACCACATGCCTACCGCAGGATGATCTTGAAAAATAATCGTATAAAAACCTGGCACTCAAGATTAGTGTCTTATTAACTTTACTATCATTAAAAAATTTTATTTGATGTCATACCTCACCACTTAAGTACAAACTGTCCTATAACAGAGCTATATCACAGAAAATGAATATATTAAATCAAACCATATAATCAATTATACTGACCACACTTCCTGATTCTTAGAAGTTTGAGAAGTTATTACAACATTGATTGATACTACCTAGAAGGAAATATTCTGCAAGAAAAAATTCACCTTTCAGCCTCTAAATTTTTTAAGGCATTTATCTCTGGTCATATATAAAATATGGACCAATATACTAAGTGAAGAAACGTACAAAATGTTCAAATTTGGATTAAATTTTTAAATGGGCTTTTATAAGCTTCATTTTGTATAGAAAGAAAAGCTTTTTAATCACATTTGCAAAGGTCTGTTGAAGTTTCTCAGTGGTAGAGCCTTGCCTGGCAAGCACAAAGCCCTGGGGGCTTGATACCTGGCTCATTAATAAATTCATTTCCATTTTCAAATATTCAACTATAATATTTTACTACAGGAAGTAGGTAAGCTAACAACCACTAGAGATAAGATGCTCAAGAATCTAAAATCTTCAAAAACACAATTGTGTATGTATATTATAGCAGCATCAGTGAGTACTCATATGGATTACTCATAACTCATACTTGAAATGGCTTTTTAATGACCTTGGAATGTGGACAAACAACAATTTCAAATATAATCAAATGTTTTCAAGCTCATACCTACCATAAACCAGTATAAAGCAGAAAATAAATGTAAATGAAACATTTCAAGTAAGAGTCTGAAATGCCTATGAAAATGAGAGCATTCCTTCTGAGTAGGTGCTGGGAATCGCCATGAACAATCCTTACACTCTTAACAGTAAACCTCCATGGAGGTGAATACTAACAGCAGATCTCACTGCACTGAGTCTGGCAGCTGTATCATACAATTAACAGTCCTAAAAATACCCAAGGAGAATAATCATGAAAAACAGTGTGCAGTTTGAGAGTGGATCTTTGCTATATTAACATCAACAAATGCATGAGGCCAATTTTTGAAACTGGAAACTTACACAGCGTGACCTAGAGAGCAAGCGTGAGTTCTCACTATTTTCCTTCATGAAGCAATTTTTTTTAATTTAGACTCAACTCATTCTTCTTCTATGAGGCAGAACTCTGAGAATGTGGAGGACGAGGCCAAGCTTAACCTCTGCTATCTGAATAACCAGGAGGGATGAAAACAAAGCACTTCCACCGTGAAAAGAAAGAGTTAAAGAAGCCAATGCAGAAGTTGTGAAACAGAACAGGGTTTACAAACCAGCTGGCCATATGCTAATGACCCATGTAATAACTAAGCATCGCAAAGGTAGCGGTGGAAAGCTTCCTAAACTCTAAGAAGGCTCATGTGACAGAGGCACACCAATGGCTGTCCTGTTCCCTAACAAGGACACTGCACGTGGGCATCTCGATGTTGGCACTGGTCCTAAAGTCTGGAAGTGTTTTACCCTTGAAGCATCAACTGCAAGCAATTTCTACGTCTGTTTTGCCTCTGTCCATGACAAGAATCAACATGTTCCAAAATTCTATAAAATGTCTCTTTTATGTTAAACTCTGCTGTTTCTGGATATGCTAAAAGCTAGAATTCTTCACATATGTGGACAAAGTTATATTTGGAACCTTCAGTTCTATAACAGAAAAAAAAAAGATGTATTAAGAGAACTTTGCCACTGTGGCTTATTTCAAGAAAGGCATTCTAACTTTAAAAATGTTTAAAAGGCCTTGTTTTCCTATACAAGTGTTTAAAAGTTCAGGCCTTTGTTTCTAAAAACAAAACCAAAAAAACAAACAAAAACCAAAGTTCACTGTGTGTTTAAACAAAAATTATGGAATGACCTGTATTCGTCTTTGTAGATCACTTTTCCTAGTCACCCCATTTATAAGTTAATAGGTTGTAAGTTAAGAATTTTTATTTGTCTTCCTCCTTTTCCCTTTTTGCAGTGCTGAAGATGGAGCCTGGGCCAAGCCCATGCAAGCAAGTAATTATTCTGAGCTACACCCAACTTCAAGACTGTCCCTATTTTGTTTCTTTTTGGGTTTTCAAAACAGAGTCTCTCTTTGTTACACTAGTTTCCTGGAACTCGCTCTGTAGTCCAGGCTGACCCTGAATTCACAGAGATCCCTCTGCCTCCTGAGTGAAGGTTGTACTTTTTAAAGAAGATGAAAAACATGGATATTGGGGGAGGGGTGTCACTGTACCCAAATATCTTTAAGAACTTATAAGGAGCAAAGGTTTATATTGGCTCAAAATCGATGAGGTCTCAGTCCATGATCAGCTGGATTCACTATATTGGGCCTGAAGCAAGACAGAGAAATCAGTGGTTGAAACACAGAGCAGAGAAGGCTGCTTACCTCAGGCAACAGAAGGCAGTAACTGAGCTAAGAAGTCAGAACAAGACATGCCCCCACGAAGCTCCTCTCAGCTAGCTTCCATCACCTCCCAACAACTAATCAAACTGTGATCCCATCAACCAATTACTCCAGTGATGAGGTTAGGGAGTGAGACTTGTTCCAATCACTTCCAAAACCCCATCAGTTGACAAGCAAGTAGACAGCCTTTGGGTGTCATGATTAATGCAAACCATCACATCGTGACATTGCTTCTAAATACCAAAAACTTAAGATTACATCACGATGCTTCCTAACTTTAAACACCTACAAAAGCATTCTTGATATCTTTTCTTGAACATCTGTGAAGCTGCACTATCTAACCATGCACTACCCTCTCAGACAATGAAGACAGGTTGAAATCCAAGCCAGCAGATTATAAACCACAGCTTTCTAAAATTTGTGTCCATTAGACAACACAGATCCTGTCTGTTGAAAATTAAGGTCTAAAATAAAGTTCAGCATGATGTCTACTAACAATGTCAATGTTTACAGAATATTTCCTTTTGACTAACTTCATTATACTAAACCAGAACTTTAAAATCTCAGCACTATTAATATGTGGAGCCCAAAGAACCATATTACAGCTACCTATGAATCTTAGGCTCCTTAGGAACTACCCTGGCTTCTAATGGCTAGTCACCAAAATCTCTATTTCTAGATATAACAACCAATAACAGAGTTCAGATATAACTCTATGTCTCCCAGGAACAAAAATAAATAAATAAGTAAATCTTAGTTTAGAACTCAAGAGTTATTTTAGATGAAATCCTAAAATATGGTTTAAGTGATTTTTAGACTTTAAATATGAGTTAATCTTAATAACAAGTTCAGATCTTATAAATGAAGTCAATACTAATAAAGAAATGTGAGAATTCTGAAGGAGAAAATTATCCAAGGCACACTGTAACAGGAACATACAAGCTGCTGTTACATGACACTCATAATATTTTCTATCCAAAAGCCCATGAAAGAAAACAAGATCTCTTAAAAAGTCCACTATTTCAGGATGAGATCAGTGACTGATTATGGCACATTGTCTAAAAGACAATTTCTATCTTTATGTCATAGAGCCAATTAATTTTAAATAAAAACAAACTTGGGAAGTAAGTAAACTTGGACAAAAAGTATTTAAGACAGTCAGTCTAAAATTCTATACAGATAGTTAATATGTCTAAGTTCCTTTCTCATTTCTCGTTGGAGAAAAATCTGTCATATAAACATACATACACATATCACACACCACATAAGTATATACACACACACACCATACACACATACCACAACACATCATACCCTCCCATCTCACACATATACATTTTAAAGAATCTTTAGAAAATGAACACTGCCTAAGATTTTCATTAATCTTCTTAAAATTATTTATTTACTGAACTATTCCTAACTGCATCCAAACAATAGTTGGCCCTTACAAATAATTTTTTTAAGATTTATTTATTTATTATGTATACATTATACATAAGAGGGCACCAGATGTCATCACGGATGGTTGTGAGCCACCATGTGGTTGCTGGGAATTGAACTCAGAATCTTTGAAAGAAGAATCAGTGCTCTTAACCTCTGAGCCATCTTTCCAGCCCTGATGTTCATTAATCTTAAAAGTAACACAAGTCCTTGTTATTTTTTAAAATAATTTTTTTGATATGAGTCCTCTATTTGCATGTGTGTCTGCATGACAGAAGAGGGCATCAGATCCCATGATAGATGGCTGTGAGCCACCATGTGGTTGCTGGGAATAGAACTCAGGACCTCTGGAAGAGCAGTCAGTGCTCTTAACCTCTGAGCCATCTCACCAGCCCCAACTCCTTGTTATTTCAAAGCAAGAGATAATGTTCTATTTCAACTTAAACCATACACCACACAGAAACACTTGTAGTACTGAAAATAGCAAGTTAAATAATCCATAGCTCTTCAAGAATGGCCTGGGTCATATCCAAAAGTTGTGTGTGCAAAAGTAAAGTCTGTAATTGTTTCAAACAATGCACTATTTAAATGTTTGAAAACATCACTTTGCACATGGAAAATATGTAAGTTAATAATGCATTAGCAGGTGATGTAAATATCTGGGCATAGCAGGAAATGGCCTAAAATCACAGAACTTGGGAGATAGAAGCAAATGGATACATCCACCAATTCCAAGCCAACCTGGGCCACAGAGCAAGACCCAATGTCCAAAGAAAGACCAACTAACCAAGTGACAAAAGTCTATAACCATCTGTCAACATTTCATAGGTTAACTTCTAGACTGTTTAACTTCAGGATGATGCAGGGGGATCAGAACAGTAAACATTTGATTTCTTTTTATTACTATGAATAAAGTCACATTTTCTATCCATGTATATCCTTATTCAAGGTCCCTTTCCCCTCCCACCCCCTCAGGTCACTCTCTCTTCTCCACATCTCCCCATCTCCTCTCCAGCATGGGCAGGAGGTCCCAAGGTCCCAATGTCCCAAAACATTTGATTTCTAACGGCAGTGACAACCTTTATCCCTCTGAATCACTTTTGTTTATTTATTTTACATCCTGACCGATGCTGCCCATCCCTCCTGTCCTCCCATCCCGTCCCCCTCTGTGCCCCCAATCCACTCCTCCTCTGATTTCACTGAATTACTTTTTAAAGTTACCCTTCCCATCCTTCTTGTGAGCAAAATAAAAAATACAACATGCAGACTTCACTCCTAGTTTCTTTCCATCAGCATTTTCCTCAAATCTTAGATTTCTCCAAACGTACATATAAATGGCCAGGACAAGGTCCTCCATAGAATGCTACTCAAACTATTTTTACGTTAAGGATTTAACCGTTCACAATCTTCCTGATTCCACACTTGGCTTAAAGTTCCTATGCACAGTTTATCTTACGTTTGTTTTTTTGGAGTACTTAGGATAATAAATAGCTACTGATAACATTTTCAGTTCTTTTGCTGAAGACATCACATATTTCAGACATAGAATTTGGGGCTGACCTGGAAGTCTACTCAAGGACTAGCTCCAGTAGTACCTAAAGATGCTATGCAAGCTGCCCAGGGAAAGGAGCAACCAAACCTACCCACATATACAATTTATGAACCTCAATGATATCTTCCTGACAAGGTACCCCAATGATGCAATAATGGCATAATGGCACTTTTACCAATATCTGTCTAAGAAAATTTAAGGTCTACTCAATAGGAGGGAGTTTCACACTTTGTGCTATAAACAGCGACATGTTTATGGCTAGAGAGGTCCAAGACCTTAAAGAAAAACGCACAATTGTCATTTTCCTAAATCAATATAATTTCTAACCATATTCTAAATGCTTACTTTTTTTGGTATGAGTGCTCTGCCTACATGTATGCCTGCATGCCAGAAGAGCTGAGCCATCATGTGGGTGCTGGGAATTAAACTCAGGACCTCTGGAGTGCAGCCAGTGCTCTTAACCACTTAGCCACTTCCCCAGCCCCTCAAATGCTTACTTTTATATGCAAAGATAAGTGTAATTCTCATTCCTCAGAAAACAAACAAGAAAAACCACTTCTTTTTGAAGTAGACAGATACTATTACAGAGATACACAACTGGTCAAAATGCAGAGAATATGTGACCACGGGTGCTCAGTCCCAGTTGGTTTTTCTACAATGTAACCCTACTCCTAAAGCCCAAAAAAATCATGGAAGAGGGGAAAAGCAAGATTTTAAAAGCTAAAGAACCCAGGACATTCATTGCTAATATCTTGTAGACATAACAGAAAAACTGTACTCATAAAGTCTCAACCATAGAGTTAGCTAAACAGGACCTTGACATGCCAATGTGAATGAGGGAAATTTCACAAAGCCCCATGCCTGGGTAGAGAGAAGAGCTATAATCAATAAACGGCAGCTGAGAGAATCCGTTTTCCCCAAGGACAAGCTTCCAGATAGGTTATCCAGTCCCAAGTAGCCAATCCTTAACACGTGTACTACATGTACCATGAGCAATGGTAAATGGACTTGGTAGGCTGGAGGGGGCAGGGGTATATGTGCCACAATAATTACAGAAGTATTCATGAATTTGGGAGATAGTGTGGGCAGGGAACACAAGAGAAATTGAAGAGGGGAGGAGAAAAATAGAAATGATGTAAATATATAGTGCTTGTGTTGAGAATTCTCTAAAACATTTTTTTTTTACTTAAAAATTGACATTTCTGGAGCTGTTCCCTGTACCGCACTCATGGGGTGCGAGTGAGGTGCAGAGAACAAGCTCCCTGCCTAGGCTTGTATTTCTCTGACAATAAACCTTGCTGTTGCATTTCAGACATCTCTGTCTCTGGTGGTCTCTCCAGGTAGTTGAGATTCGAGCATTACATTTTAGGAGCTTGTCCTGGATCCCCAGAGACCCCACTGAGACCCTTGAGGGTTCAAAGGTGGTTCTGACCACAGACTGGTAAGAGCACTCATTGTTGTGTTTGTTTGTCCCTGTTACTTTCTTTCCTTTTGTCTCGGCAGATTTGTAGTAACTATGAGGAAGGACTGCTGCAGCGCATGCACCCACGACATGATCTGTAGGGTAGAGAAACATTCTGAACCCTACTTTGAGTGAGGGGGAGCCTGCTGGAGGTATCCCTCCACTTGAGGTCACATGCACGGAGTGGCCATTTGTTTTTAGTAAACCCTGACCGGAATGGAGAGGTCCGGTTTCCAACTCAGGAGTGTCTTTGGGTATCTTCCTCCGTTTAGGGAGAGAGATTGCTTTGGCTTTGTCCTGGGAACTGTCAGGTCATGTTGCTGCTTTAATTGTCCTTGTCTCCTCTTTTATCTGGAAACCTAAAGACCTGAGAGGGTCTCTGGTACTCTGTCACTCGGTTATAGGCCCTTGCCCCTCTGTTTTGTCTAAAGTGTGTTTCTACTAGTCTTTCCTTTGTATGGCGCTGCTCGGATGCGCCAGGAGGAAGAGCAGCCCCCTGGTTGTTGGCCAGCTGTTGCACCAGGCTGCACCCAAAGCAGGATGGCTGTGGGAGACTTACTCTCAGGCTCCACCATGGTCTGGCTCTTCTTGGCAGGTCCAGGCTGGGACCTGCTGAGACCCCATGGGGACTCTGGACCATGTCCAGGGGGATGGACTGAGAAGAGAGACAAGCAGGTGACCACCGGCATCTCCTGTACCGTCGGTCGTGTGCATGTGCTGCTAGTGTTGTGCCACTGTAGAACTGTCTCGCTTTCCATGGCAGTGTCCTAGAAACTGCATCCCCCTTCATGTGCAACCCCCTTTAAAATGCTCCTATTGATGAATGTGTGAGGGCATGGAAAATGTGGCCACAGTATGCATGTTTAATGTTTAGACTCGTGTGTATGTATGTTTTGTAACTTGGATGTTTCCTGCTCATTTGGTTCTGTTTCTGGTTAGAAAGTTCTATCTGTCTTGTTGGGAAGTTTTGTCTGTTTCTCGAGAAAGTTATATATGCTGTTCTGACATGTTTCTAATTTTGTTAAAAGCACAGAGCTGAGACAGAAATGGTTTAAATATTTTTACTATCTCTGTTCTCAATAGCAGCTGGTCACCACCCACAGCTACTGTGACTGCACTTACGGTCAGGGATCAGAACTTAGCAGAACTTCAAATGTTTTTTTGATATGGATAATGCTGACACAGTGATAGAAATTATTAAATAAGGTTCCACTTTGGAGTGCACTTTTAGTCAGCCAAATGACTCCATTATTGCCATCTTTGGTCGACCACATGTCTGGCAGCCATCTTTGCTAGGGTTAACAACCTTTTGTCCCTATGCTGGAGGGCAAGGCTTGCATGACCTTCCCTGGGGGCTAACCTCCAAACCTGACCAAGTTTGATTCCAAGGACAGAGAGTCGCTGCCTATGGTTGCTAATCTACACAGGGACTGTGTTATAACACTATAGCCAGGGCTGCTTTGATTATTCAGATCCAATGGGCTATAAGTATTTGTCATCTTTAAGAGGAGTTGGTTACAAATTATTATTAGTTAAGATAGAAAAAAAAGTTACTGCTAGTTTCAGATGCTTCTTGTTGACCATATGCTGCTACAGTGTATACATGTTTCTCTTCTTGTTTAAAATATTGTAGTCGTACAATATTTTCTAGACTACTGAAGAGAACCACAAGAAAGACTTTGGTAGAAGTTTTTATGTTGTCCAGAAAATGATAGAGAAGGCAGAAGACTGGGATAATAGAGGGACAGGAAAATAAATTGTCTGAAATAAGAAATCAGAGGGATAGACTGAAGGTATATAGAATGTTGCAGAAGGTCAGAGGTGATGTGGATTTTGTTTGCTGTGGTTTCTCATACCTGCAGATACTTAATTTAAAAAGAAACTGTAAAATAAGCTTAAAAAGTTTATTCATATTGGGTTAATTCTGTTTGGCTTTCTTTATTTTAGAAATAGCTGATGATTCTTCACTGCAAAAGGTTTATGACATATGTATGGTTATATGGACATGTACGTGACTTAGATTTAACTATATATGAATGCAAGCTAGCTTTAAATCTATATTCATGTATGTATGTAACTTGGATCCAACTCTCTATGTGTAATATTAACTATTGTTTACAAAGACATGTCTAGGTTAAAGAGTATATTTCTTAATCCTAATAAGCTCTCTGTTCATTGTATCTTCTTCTAGACTAAGGAAACAATGAGCCTTGAGTTTCCACCCTTCTGAGGTGAAAAAAAAATTGTAATGAGGGAGTCACTACTATAGGGAAGTATATTAAAAGTGGGAAAGCTGAAAATCAGTGGCTTAGAAAATGTCTCTCCCTACTCAAGGTCTATCCAGACTCGGGAATGTATTTCTAGACTCCTTGTCTTAGCTAACTTTGTTAAGCTTAAGCTACTTGGATAAACTAAGTCATAGTTAAAGTCTTTACTTCTGATACGAAGAAAAGTTTCAGCTCAATAATATAGTTTTTAGGGCTAAACCTGACAGAGATAAATTGTAAAGTCCTAGTCTTATGAAAGTTGCTAACACATTTAACACTGTTAGGAAATACAAGCAGTCAGTCATTATTACAAACAGTCAAAGTTCCTCCTTAATTGTAGCCATGATAAGTACTGTGATTAATTACAGGAATTAGTTTTATTTAGTCCCTTGTATAAGTTCTTAGGGTTGAGTTTACAAGTAACTAGAAACAAAGTTTTTCTATTCAGATATACCTGGGCAGCCCTCATATTTCAGAGATCTGCAGAATATGGCATTTAAAATGTTTATTTAAAAGCATTATATCAGACAGAGACTCCCAGATCCTAACAATGACCCAAGGTCTCCAAAGAAGATTATGAGACACCAAGAGCTCTCCGTCTGGATTGTAGCAGTGCTGACCTGGGCAAGATGCCATAGGACAATGCTTTCCTGCTGCCAGGAACCCGGCCTAGATCTGCAGGACATTGGAGAATTGATTGAACTCTTTTGCCTAGACAAAGTAAGGCCAGTCTTCTCCCATATGTTCTTCTACTGTGGGGAAAAGCTCCCACCTTAAAGGCCTGGCAGCTGAAGATGGATGCTGTTTGGATACTTCTGCCTAAGTGGAGACCTGGGTATGGCTAACTAGGTATGGACTGGTCTCTGTTGTTTTTAGTAGACTCAGAAGCTGCTCATTCTGCACTTATGTATAATTTATCCTGAGATCTCTGCAAGTATTGACAGCTAGGCTGTCAGCTTGGTAGAATCAGATAATCAGATTCCTCTGCAAAGTGATAGCCAGATTTCAAGCTCATTTTATAAAGCCTGATTGGTAATACTAATATAACTAAAAATCTTATGCCTTTTTGTAATTTGTATGAGCTTCAGAGAATTGTAGAATTTGGATCCACCTCACAGAGGCCAAAAGGATTCCAGATAAGTACAGCCTAAGTTTTTCCCACCTGTCTGTTCCTAAAGATGATACTTTTCTCTTCTGGTTTGGGGACTCCTGCCCTTCTCAAATTATTAAGACTGGGCCCAAAATTTAAATTCTAACTTTTGTTCTCAGTTTTAATGTATCTCAACAGATTTCTACCTGAATAGGAGCTCTGGATTTGCTGGAAGCTTGTGGACCAGTTCTATCAATGTGGGTTGTTTCCTGTCTCTCGGCTACTGGGTCAGACAGCTACGTGCCCCTGACAGAAGCCCTGGAGCCTAGTTCCTTTACTAGCTTTTCAACCTTTTTGGGCCCTAACAACAATGTTCCAGCATCATATTGAAGTAATATAGAGAAACTACGCCCATTATTCTTGGCCCATAACAGGTTGAAATGCTAAGTTAAAAGGAAACCTTCTAGCATAGGAGACAAATCTTTTCGTGGAGGCCAAAAGGTCCTACAGCCTAGAATTTGGCCCTGCAAGTCAGGCCCCAACTGCTCCTATGAGACCTTGCAGATCAGTTTGGGCCTGCAAGTGTGGGCACAAGATCATCTTCCGGATAGTCTACTTCCATGAGCATATTGCCAGAGTCCCATGATTAGGACATAACCAGAAAGAAAATGGGGGAATGAAGAGAGTAAACTTAGCTCAAGAAACCCCATTTTGTGTTCTAGTAGTCATTTTGTACTAAAAAAAAAAAAGTTCAGTTTCACATTCCTGGCAGGTGCTTCCCCAGTTCCAAGAAAGAATGAACTAAGCCTATCTAAGGACACCTGGATGGTCCACCTCTCAGGCAGTAAAACCTACCAGCCACACCACCCAGGTGGGGTCCAGGAATGTTAAGCTGTAAAAAATCCCTAAGCATGAGTTCATGAAGATCACACCAGCAGCCTTGACCCCAAGTAACCCTGCCTCGTGGTCTTTGCCTATAAAAAGCTTGTGTAACTTGGGGAGCTTAGCTCTTCCCTGCACCATACTCATGGGGTGCAAGTGTGGTACAGAGAACAAGCTCCCTGCCTAGGCTTGTATCACGCTGACCATAAACCTTGCTGTTGCATTCCAAAGTGGGGGAGGGAATTGACATTTCTAATGTAAAATATTTTTGAAGAGATTCTTTTGGCTAACCCCTAAAATTTCAGTATTCACTACTTCAGTTTGATGTTCAGTTATTTTGTTTCTCTTACACATTCCATGAGTGCCATTCATTTGGAGATTTCCAAATCTGAGTTCTCATTTTTGAAATCTCATCTATAATTACTTTGTATGATACCTATTTTATTGAGAGAGAGTGTGTGTGTGTGAGAGAGAGTGAGAGTGGGTATATAAGGGATGTTGATAGGATATCTTGCTACATAACATAAGTTGGTCTCATACTCATGATATAAACCTCGGCTGGCTTTGAATTTGTGATCCACCTGCCTCAGTTACCCAGTTGCTGGGATTATACACATGTGCCATCACAATCAGCTATACAATATTTTTATGGTTTTCTAATTTGGCATAATTTAGGTTATTTTTTCCTTTTGATTAGATGTGTTAAACATGTGTCTCTTTCCTTCCTGTCTTCCCTGCGCCAAGCATAACGAACTAAATTGACCTTATCTTATTTTGCTGCTGAGCGATATTTGTACACTATGTAAATGTGTATTGCTATGATTAGTGTAATAAAAACCTAACTGGCCAATAGCTAGGAGGAGGTAAAGGTGTGGTTTCTGGGGAGAGAAAGGAAAAGAAGGAAGAATCTAGGCACTAGGCAGGAGAGAGACGCCAGGAGACACAGAGAGGAAACAGGAAGTGCAAGATGGAACACAAGTTAACACCATGGGATAGAATGTAAATTAATATAAATGGATTAACTTGTTATAAGAGCTAGACAGAAACAAGCCTAAGCAATAGGTTGAGCTTTCATAATAAGAAGTCTCTGTGTCATTATTTGGGAGCTAGCTGGTGACTCTCCCCCAAAAAAATCTGACTACATTTTCCTGTGGCCTGACTTATTTTCACATGCATGTTAAGTAAATCTTAGGTTGTTTTGTGTGATACAGTGTTGAATATCAATTCTTCCATACTGGTGTCTGGTTCTGCTCACACTGTGGAGCTATCTGATCAATGACCCAGCACTCTACTCTTACTCTAGCCTGCTATAACCTCAGAATCTATTGTTATTTCTTTAGTTTTCTGGATTATTTTGTTTGGGGTTTTGTTGTTGCTGCTGCTACTGCTATTCCTCTTTTTTTTTTTTTTTTTTTGACACAGGATCCTGAGCACAAGGATTAAAGGTGCTATCATCATGCCTGGCCTTTCTTATTTATTTTTGGTGCTGAGGACTGAAGTGCTTATGAAATAATGTAGCAAGCACCCCAGTCACTAGAGCTGGTCTTAGACAAGCAGATGCTGTCTCAGGTTTCCCAGAAGATACTTCTCTGATGGTCTAGACAGTGTTCCTTCTCAGCATTACAGGAGCCAAAAATTCCAAAATAAGGTATATTGAAGATAAAAGCAAAATTAAGAAATTTAATATTAAAAGCTAAAATTTTAATGTAATGCAAATATAAATGATCTAGTTTTATGCAATTTGGGAAAAGATTCCTTGTAAGCCCTTTTGTCTTCAAGAATAAACAACGTTCACATCACTATTCATGTTTCTTTTTATACTGTGCCCAAGTTTTCAAAGCACATTAGATTATTTGATACATATTGTTCCTAGAATTCTAATATTTCCAGCCAACCATTTGCTTTACAGAAATGCTAATTGCCTCTGTAGTTTTTGAAGAAATGCATGCAAATATCCCTGTGACAATACTTTCTTTTGAAAGGCATTTTCCATATTACACATAATGGAGGAATGTGTTAACTACCTTTAATTTCTATTTCAGTGATGTTAAATACATCAAATATGTTTAATTTTTATTGCGGTGATAAACAAATCAAAAAACACAAATTATTCCTGAATAACTTCTCATTTAGCATAGGATACCACCTTAACTTATATTTTACGCCTTTACAAATTATATTTTATATCCAACTATACATTTTTTCCTTTTACAAACTGAAGATTACACTGATTTTTGAGATATTTGGAGAATGGGAGGCCCTGACATCTTTCTTGCCAAAAGCGAATTCACACACATATATTCCTCATGTAAACCTACAAGGATTACTTCCAGGAGACCACTACATTCTGTTGTTGAATATATAACTTCATGCTGAACACCTTTAATCCCAGCATTTGGGAGGACAGGAGATCCCAAGTTCAAGGTTGGCCTGTACTATATACAGCAAGCTCCAGACCATCTCTTCACACAGCAACAAAGATAATCAACATGTAAACCAGATGAAGGGAAGGTGACAAGCCATAGGAGAAGCCTCTTACCTGCTTTCCATCCAGGGTGCACAGTCTTTTGACCACGCCTGAGTCTAGTTTAATGGCTTCGGTGATATCTGTTAGGACCTGCTCAAAGGAATGGGCAGTCTTTTTATTCAGAAGGATCCGCACGGCCTTCCTGGGCTTCACTCCGCTTCGGATCACAGTCACTAACTTGGGTTTGATGAAGTCCTTGCTTTCTTTCACCTCACTTTTCACAGAGGCCACAGCCAAGGCTCGGGTTGTACCACCCTTGATGTTCACAGACCAGTTCGGATTAACATTTTTGGTGTAATCAACTTTACGAAATGGTTCGTTGGAGGCACACACGTAACTCTCACCTAAAAAGCAAATAGTAATTTTATTAGCACAATATTGGATCTCTGAGCATTGGCTATCGTAAGCCTGGATGCATTATGTCTAAACAACAGCTTCTAGAAATCTATAAATCAACTCCTCAATTTGTGGTCACAGAACGAGGGTGCAGTATCATGTCCTCTTCTTTACCATTCTCCTGCCTCCCTTTCTTCTAAATTACTTAGACTGGTTTTCAGAGAGTGACAGGTATAATGTGAAAAGCACTAGGTCCAGAAATTAAGAGTGAAATCTGGGTTTTATTTTACTCAAATGTGTCACCTTTGATAAGTCGTCACTCCACACTTTCTCGGTGTCAGTAGCTGCAAAATTAAATAGATCAAGTAAATAAATTAGAAAGTACTTCCTAATTCCAAAAGCAAATTAGCTAATTTACTCTTTATAAAATCTCATTTTGGCCAGCCACGGTGATATGCTACAATCCTGTAATCCTATCTACTCAGGAGGTTGAAGTGGAAAGACTCAGGTTCAAGGCCAGCCTGGGCTACATACTGAGAAGGGAGCAGGATCTCACTGGCTATGGTAGTTCATGCTTGACATCCTGGAGCAAGAGGCTGAGGAAGGGAGACTGAGAACAGGTTTAAGGGTACTCTAGGCTGTGCAAGGAGTTTTGGGCCAGTCTGGGCTACACAGTGGGACTGTCTCTAAAGTAAACACAGTTTGTTCTGACTGAAACAGCTGTATCACAAATATATTCATAAAAACAACTGAAATCCTAATTTCAATCCTACTCAAACAGCAATCACTATGCTTACACGGCTGGCTTAATTATACACAGTTGTAGTATAGTCCATTCGATTATGGAAGTATGGCTAAGTGAAAGGGTTAGCTCCCCAAAGTTGCATATTTTCCCCAAAGAAATATAAATTTTAAATAAAACTATAACTTCAAATGGACAACCTTTCCTATATCTCCTAAATGGGAACAGATGTTAAGTTAAAAATGATAGTCATTTCTCACAAAACTTAATAGGGCTTTTGTTTAATTAAAAACAGCACAAAAGTTACTTCTACTTTCCTATTCATTTATTAATATCTAAATATCTTTACATACCAAAATTTCTAAAATTCCTACTGAAAAGCTGTTGTTTTTCCCCAAGAAATATATAACTTACCCAATTATTTTAGTATTAAATTTTTGACATGCAAAGTTACATGCTAAGATTTTCTCTGAGATATAATTCATAAAGAATACAGTATTTCATGTATTTAGTTAGTACAAACAAATTCACTCTTTAGTAAAACTACCTAAGTCTTCATTCTCTTCTGCACATGGGCTCAGAAGAACAGAAACAAACAAGCCTCTTTGTTAGCATGTGCAGTTACAGGCATTTATAACTCCTTCCTTCTCCTACCCTTTTCCTTCATAATGTTCTTACTAGAAACACATAGCTTTATAATTTGGAAAGTTCTGAGTCAAGGTGTCCATAGAACAGAGTCTCATGCTTCCATGGCGTGCTGTGTAAGCATGAGCACACGCACACAGTTTTCTGCACACTGAGCTTATAAACTATTGATTTCTCACAATCATTCTTTAACTGATTAAAACAGTTTAAGAAGCAGGTGATTTTTTTTTCCCTGAAGCAGATATAAGCCTCCCCCTAGTTCATCTGAAACAAACAGTCTAGTAATGGGATATGAACACATAGGAAGGTTTTTACTTTCCCTAGATACTGTAAAAACAAGCCCTAGTTACAATCTATCACAGACCAGAGGTCCCCATGCGGGCTTTTCATATCCTTCCTCATGTTGTGGTGACTCCAACCATAAATTTATTTCTGTTGCTACTTCATAACTAATTTTGCTACTGTTATGTGTCATAATCAAATACCTATGTTTTCAATGGTCTTAGATGACTACTTTGAGAGAGTTGTTCAACCCCCAAAGGGTCACAACCCACAGGTTGAGAACTCACCTAGACACTTCTTCCAATGCCTAACTTTTTTTTTAAAAAAAAAAAAAACCAACTCTGCTCTTGCTAGGCCTCTCTGTGCTGTGCTGGTTGTTTAATGGGTAAGTGTGAATGTCTCTTCCTTCTCTCCAAGCAAAAGCTTTAAAGTTTTCTACTATTGAGAACAATGCTGGCTGTGGGTTAGCTACCTGTGCTCTTGCAAAGTGGGGACTTCATACACCAGCAGTTTCAAGACTACTTTGGTGTTGGTCAATACAGCTTCTCACCTTCGTTACAATTTAATTGTCTAATACCACTAACTGGTTTTCTTTTTTTTTTTTTTTTTTTTTTAAAACAAACTTTATTTATTTATTTGCCTTGGTGTTTGCCTGGAACTGGAACTACAGACAGTTGTTAGCTGCCATGTGGGTGCTGGGAATCAAACCCGGGTCCTCTGGAAGAGCAGACGGTGCTCTTAACCACTGAGCCATCTCTCCAGCCCCAACTGGTTTTCTTAAAAAAAAAAAAAAAAAAAATCTCGACATTCAAGTTATAAATTCTGATATAAAATCTGGACCCTGACATGATACCTCATTCTTGCAGTAGGAGCAGGCAGACAACTTTATGAGGAAAACAAAACTCAATTAAGCCTGAAGCGCAACGGACTCTTCGTGCCTAGAGAAAATGACAGACATATTGACAGACACATATACCATGCTTACACAAGGCAATGCAGAAGAAAACATGGAAAGACAGTTGAAGTTTAATATCAGTAAATCTTGAGAATTTCAATGTTTTCCTAATTTCCAAAACTAAGAGAAAATTTCCCCAAAAGAATGTAACCAATAAAAACACATTCAGATATGTTTTCTCTTTATGAAATCTAACATTTGTGCGATACTGGGTACACTGTAGTCTAATGTGCACATCTCCCTCAGAAGGTGAGTCCCCCACATAGCTGCTTATGAAAAATAGAGAATAGGGGGGCTGGAGAGATGGCTCAGCGGTTAAGGGCACCGTCTGCTCTTCCAGAGGACCCGGGTTCGATTCCCAGCACCCACATGGCAGCTAACAACTGTCTGTAGTTCCAGTTCCAGGCAAACACCAAGGCAAATAAATGAATAAAGTTTTTAAAAAAAAAAAAAAAAAAAAAAAAAAAAAAGAAAAAGAAAAATAGAGAATAGGAAAAAGTAAGGCTGTTTCATTAGTTTACTGGGTCAAATAATTTAATTGGGTTTTCTAACCAAACTTGACACTGGTCAGAGTTAAAAAAATATAAGAATCAGCAAGATAACACAAAATCCTCTGCTCCGGCTAGGGTACTGTGTGCAATCTACCCTTGTGTGTCAGGCCTTGAGAGCATCCCTGCCATCTTCATCTACTGCAGACACAAAAGGAGGTGCGTGGCCTAAGGACCACATTCTTTCAACACATCTGAATGCTAAGCAAAGCCCTTTCCAGAAGCTACTGCCAATGGTCAGGTTTATTATGCTTTCTACCAAGGAGTGTGCAGAAAAGCTACTGTGGACACAGATGTGAAAAAAGCTATGTCCATATACTGAGGTTTCTGCATAGAGATCTGGAAGTTTGTCTGAAGGCCTAAGAAATTAGCTAAATGTGAAAAACAGAAATTCTAATGAGATCAAAAATGGATCTCAATGCAGTAGGGTAAACTAACAGATCTATGATCTGCTTTCAGCTCCCCACACCTGGTCAAGTGTAAGCCACCGTTAGAGTTCACAAAGGGGATTTTAATCTGGTGCTGATGTTCATGATAAAATGCATTCATCACTCCATTGTGGAATACACATCTAGATAACTACATCTAAATGCAGCACAGTCACACAACTCCATGCCCAAAGCTCTAACTCTTTAGGCACAAGTTATATAAGTTGGCCGGGAGTTAGTGAGGAAAATATGATAAAACTTATATAAAGGTATGCTCACAGCAAGTTAAGGGCAGAGGGTATACACTTAGTAAGAATGGAAGTTAGGGTATATAGCTGATTCAGTGCATGGCATTTTGAAGCATATCACATCATTTCTGGACACCAACTCACATTAAGCAGAGAAGTGGTGCTGGGAAGAGCAGTGTAGTTGGCACAAACAGTACCTGCTCCTTTATACCACTAGCTTACATTTTCACAGGTTGGGAAGGTTTGCCAGGCCTTTCATGTTCACTGTGCTTGGATCACGATGGAGTGTGAAATTCTGCTCTGTCATTATGTTATAAACACTTTTAAGTTACAATGTAGTTAACACTAAGCTTCTATAACATGGATGCTAGATTTTTATATTGACTGTTTTATTGTTATTGATGGTGGTGCTAGAGGAGTAATTCTCAACCTTCCTGATGCTGCAACTCTTTAATACAGTTCCTCATACCATGGTGACCTCCAACCATAAAATTATTTCATTGCTACTTCTTATCTGTAATTTTGCTGTTATGAACTGTATTATAAATATCTGATATGCATCTCTGTAAAAGGGTCATTCAACTCCAGGGGTCACAACCCACAGGTTAAGAACTACTGCACTGGAATCTTATAAAGCAGCACTCCGCCACTGAGCTACACTCGTCTACCACCCTTATTCTTATTTTCCAGGGGCACAAACATACTCTGGTTTTGTGATCTCAGAGAATATGAGGAACAGCTTCCATTGCTCTAAACAGTAGTACAATGACTACAGTTAACAACAATTAAGTGAAACATTTCAAGGTCAGTAGCAGGGAGGATTTTGACTTGATCATTGTACACTGTGTATATGCATTGAGATATCACACAAGACCCCGTAACTATAACTCCTATGTGTCAAACAAAAGCAGATATAGCCAGGTGTGGTTGTACATCTCAGATCCAGCACTTGGGAGGCAGAAGCAGGTAGATCTTAGTTCTAGGCCAGCCAGCACTACATGGTAAGACTTTTATTTTTTCTTTAAAAAAAAGTAAATATAAAAAAACTTATAAGGATATGGGAGAGTTTCAAACTGGAAAGATGACTGACATCTGTAAACAAACTGAGGTAAACGACTGTAGCATCCCATTGACAGGCCCCTCTAAGCAGTGGCTCCACAGGCTCTGGGGTTCTTTACCTCTCTGTTCCTTCATCCCTTAATCTAACAGCAAAACTTAGCCCCCAATTTAAGCAATAATTATTATGATGAAGATTCAGCATGAATTGAAAGGTTTAGAAAACAGGTTCGTGCAAAAAAGAAAGACAGATGGACAGACAGACCTTACAAGAATGATAAGGTCTGGGGAAAATAGGAGACATCTGAAGGGCAGATGAACAATAAGCATGGCAGACCTCAGATGTAGCTCTGTGTGTCAACAAGAGTTTGGGCACCTGGAGAAGAAGGGGGTGGGAGGTGAAGGGGGGAGGGGAATAAGACTTGGCCAAAGTTTTATAAATCTCCACATGGTCTGTTCAGAGTTAGAAAAGCCAAGTTAAAGGCATGATGGTGCATGCCTTTAGACCCAGCACTTGGAGGTAATTTTGCTATAAGATTCTGAAGATCCTGTATCAAGTATCTCTAGAAGGCAGGCTGCTAAGTATTTAAATGTAATTTAAGAATCATGTGGAACTTTACAGCTACTGACTTTGATCACTGAACTAAAGAGACAGATATCAACTGGGCCATTTTTCAAGTCCTTTTATTCATACAGGTTTAATGAATAAGCACAAAACCAGTAATACACTTCTATGACTTTTTTCTCCTGATTCAAGTGAGGCACAATACTATTAAGAATTGAAAATGATGAGCAAGAAAATGAAAGAAAAGACTATCATTGACTATGAGAAGGAATTTTATCATTATCTCAAAATTAATCTTAAATTTGTAAAAGATATTCTAAGGAAGAACTCACTCAATTAACTATATTGATCTAAATGTATATTCTGATATGTATAATAGCAGACCATGGAGATGGATTGATATGTAAAGTGCTTGGTGCACAAGCATTATGAACTGTGCTGGGGAATCTTATGTCAACTTGACACAAAAACTAGAGTTACCTGCAAAAAGGAGTCTTCATAATATTCAGCTGTAAGTCATTTTCTTAATTAACAATTGATGGGAG
Source organism: Sigmodon hispidus (assembly GCA_004025045.1). Classification (NCBI taxonomy): domain Eukaryota; kingdom Metazoa; phylum Chordata; class Mammalia; order Rodentia; family Cricetidae; genus Sigmodon; species Sigmodon hispidus. The sequence goes on along the minus strand of PVIH01000076.1, from coordinate 242,683 downwards.
AGGGTCCAGATCATTGTGGGTAGTGTCATCCCTGAGCTGGTAGTCCTGGTTTCTTCTATAGGAAAGCAGGCAGAGCAAGCATGGTAAGCAAGCCAGTAAGCAGCACTCCTCCATGGCTTCTGCAACAGCTCCTGCCTCCAGGTCCTGCCCTACTTGTGTTCCTGTCCTGACTTCCTATCATGGGGAATAGCAATAAGGAAATGTAAGCCAAATAAACCCTTTCCTCCCCAACTTGCTTTTTGGTCATGTGTTTCATCATAACAACAGAAACCCTAACTAAGACAGACACAAGTTTGATTCTCAGAATATACTTTTTTTAAAGCCAAGTATGGAGACTCACACCTGTAACCTCAAGGATAGGTAGACCCTTGGGATTCCCAGCCAGCCTAGCATCATTTGGCCAGCCTAAGCCAATGAAAGACCATACAGGTAAAAGTATATGATGATAAATTATAATCACTTGCAATCAAAATGTAACAACATACACAAAAGGTAACACAACAGATCACAACAAAGCTATTTTACTGTGTTTACCTGAAATGTTAACACATGTTACCCTGTAAGCCAAAGCATGTAAACTAATATGACCAAACCAGTATCTTCCCATTCCTTCTTTCTTTAAAGGTAATAGCATCTGACAAAATACAATGTAGTAAGCATTCCACTATAGGCTACTGAGACTATGGCTGGCCAAACTTAGGTTAGAAAATAAAAAAACATGTCTTAAGAAATACTTCAAGCTAAAAGCAATTAAAAGGGACCAAGATGGTCACTACTTATTCATCACAGGAAAAATTGGTCAAGAGGAGATTTCAATCCTGAATATTTATGCCCCTAATATAAGGGCACCTACCTATATAAAAGAAACACTGCTAAAGCTCGAATCCCACATCAATTCTTACACCCTAATAATGGGAGACTTCAATATCCCACTTTCAACCCTGGATAGGTAAACCAGACAGAGACTCAACAGAGAAATAAGGAGTCTAAATGAGGTTATGATGCAAATGGATTTAATAGATATCTACAGAAGCTTCCACCCAAATGCAAAGGAATATACATATTTCTCAGCTCCTTGTGGAACTTTCTCCAAAACTGACCACATAATTGGTCATAAAGCAAATATCAACAGATACAAAAAAATGAAAATAATCCCTTGTAACATATTGGACCACCAGGGCATAAAATTAGAGTTCAACAACATCAAAAATCAAAGAAAGCCTACCAACTCATAGAAACTAAGATAAAAGACACAGAGGACAGCCTATGCTGGAGAGATTTCGGAGCAAGGGGAACACTCCTCCATTGTTGGTGGGAGTGTAAGCTTGTTCAGCCACTTTGGAACACAGTATGGCAGTTTCTCAAAAAACTGAGAATCAATCTCCCCAAGGACCCAGCAATACCACTTCTGGGTGTATATCCTAAAGATGCACAGTCACACTCCAAAGGCATTAGCTCAACTATGTTCATAGCAGCATTATTTGTAATAGCAAGAACCTGGAAACAACCTAGATGTCCCTTAGCTGAAGAATGGATTAACAAACTGTGGTACATCTACACAATGGAGTACTACCCAGTAGTAAGAAACATGATATCCTAAAATTTGCAGGCAAATGGATGGATTTGGAGAATATCCTCCTGAGCAAGGTATCACAAACCCAGAAAGATAAGCAGGGGATGTACTCACTCATTAGTGGACTCTAAACAAAAAGAAAGAAAGAAAGAAAAGAAAGAAAGAAAGAAAGCAAGCAAAGCAAAGCATGCCCAAGCTGCAAACCACAACCACTGAACAGCTTGGGATCAGAAACACCCTGGACTGACTCCTTGGATCCCACTCCACCTAGAGGAACACCTGACTCACTCTTGAGGGAGGGGGAAGAACTTTTTGCCAGGAGTGGAGGCTGAACTAAGCAATATTGGGACTGTGGGACCTTGGGACTGCCTGCTTCCTGCCCAGGGAGGGGATGGGGAGATGTGGAGAAGAGAAAACGACTTGATGTGGTGGGAGGGAGAAGGGACCTTGAATAAGGATATACAAGGATAAAAAATGTGACTTCTTTATTCATAATAATAAAAAAAAAGAAAAAGAAAAAAAAGAAATACCGGTACATTCAACTAAATTATAATCTTAAAATATTTTTGATTCAAAGAATAAGAAGTCTCCAGGTGTTATGGTGCTCACCTTTAATCCTAGCACTCAGGAGGCAGAGGCAGGTAGATCCCTGTGATTTTGAGGCTAGAATGCTTTATTTGGTGCGTTCTAAGACAGCCAGGGCTATGTAGGTTTTGAAACCCTGTCTCAAAAGAGTAACTATATTGTAACTAAATATGGAAAAAACACTAAAAATAATTTTTAAAATAAGAACAAATGCTCAAGCAAAAGAAATGAAGACTTAGTTATGGCAGAGTCCTCAAGGCAGGTGTTGAAAATTCTAGGTGTTATAATTATAGAATTTAACTACACATACACAATGATTGACAGACATAAGAAAATTCAGGCATCTTAGACCCTAGTGAACTTGAAAAATCGTTAAATCATGTACACTGATTTTTTTCTAGTAAAACTTATTTAAAAATCAGGACACAGATTATTTGCTTTTTATACCATCTTTATTCTACCAGTCTAGCCAGTCCAGTAGGCTGTGTTAATCAGGAAAGGTCTCTTTAAAACCTCACAGCCACCAATTCCTACCAACTAAAGTGATCTGGCACAAAAAGAGCAGTTAACAAAGCACCAGGAGTATGTGCTATCCAGGGGTAAATTACAAGGTGGCCCCACTGGCTTTAATATTTCCAAGAGGGTGAAAGATCCTCCTATAAAGTCAAGATCAGTTATAAGGTTAGAAGATCATTAATTCCAGGCCAACCTGCACTACAGAGTGTAACCTCATCTCAAATAAAAATAAAACACATCCTGTCTAAACCTGAGTACTCCATCTGAACACAGCGCCTGGCCTTCTCGTGTGTGTGTGTGTGTGTGTGTGTGTGTGTGTGTGTGTGTGTGTGTGTGTGTGTGTGTGTGCACTCAAGCACATGGGGGAAGAAAGAAGAAGAGATAAGGGGTTTTTTTTCCCCACAGAAACTAGACTGGTCTCAAACTTGCTATGACACTTTACCCTCTACTTCCAGAGTACCAGGAGTACAGATGTGCATCACCATGCCCAGCATGACCAACATTTTTTGCTTTAAGGAACTTATTTTAAGAAAGAGAAGGGGAAGGAGAGAGCGGTAAAGAGCTTATGAGTGCTGTTACCAAGGAAGCCAGAGACCCTGGATCCCCTGGAGCTAGAGTTACAGGCTGTTGTTGAGCTGCCCAATGTAGGTGCTGCGAACCAAACCTGGGTCTTCTGGAGCAGTTAATACTCTTAACCACTCACTGAGCCATCCCTCCAGCCTTAGCTTGACTCACTCTTAAAGGAGACAAGAAGTTAAATAGTCCAGATCATTTCTCCCAGTACAGATGCCTCTCAAGATTATGGAACTTTAAGATGAAATAGCCACTTTTAAATCAACTCTGCTGCAACTTCAAAACACCATAACCCAAGGGCATTGGTTACTTTCTTCACTGCATAATAAAAGCAACTTAAGACAGGGTTCATCTGGGTTCTTTTCAGTACAGTCCATCAAAGCCAGAAAGGCATGCCTGCAGGAACATGAGGCAACTGTATCCACAACTAGGGAAGCAGAGGGCAATGAATTCAGGTATTAAGCTAAATTTCTCCATTTTTACTCAGACTAGGATCCCAGGAACATCTACATTTAGGGTGAGTCTTCCCAAAGAATCTAGAGACTCCCTCATAAACAATGCATAGATGTTTGTCTCCTATTTTTAGACCTAATCAATATTAGCTACCAATCACACTAGGTGACTGAAAAAAACCAAAATATATTTCTTAAGACTCTGTAGGCTAGTGAGGGCTAGATCCCGAACACATGGCAACTCCTAAACCCAGAAGCAGACAGGCTCACATGAACCTCCTCTGTGAAAATAGCAGTCCCACCGAGAAGGGCTTTTCCCTCACATCATCAGTGGAGGGTGGAGCAAAGCAGCTTTAGGAAAGCAAGTGAAAACAACTGGGAATACAGAGCTCTGCTGGCCCAGCATGTGCAGACCCCCAGAACTAGGCGGGGAGGTTGCATAAAAGGCTCAAGTGTCATGTCTACCTTTTACCAGTTCCTTATCCTCTCTTGTCCAGCACAGAGAACAACACGGCTCATGAACCAAGCAAAACATCTCACTCAATGATGACACCAAAAATATTTACTAAATGATGGCAATGGTAAGGCAACGCTGATGTCTAACCCTCAGGGTTAAGTAAGAGATAACATTAGTGGTGACATGGAATGAGGGAGAAAGACCATTAAATGCCTCTTTGTCTATGAACACTGAAGAAAGCTTAACAATCACCATCAGAGATCTAATTCCCTTTATTCCACATAATAGGACCATAAAATATCCATGTCCATGGCTTAAAACCTCATAAAATACTGCCCTTCTCTTAAAACTCCTAGGGTATTACTGTTTTATACTCAATTTCATGACTCTTCTCCCAAATACTCATTTTCTTCCCCTAATATTTTATTCAAAATTCTTCTTCTGCAAAGAACTTATTATGCAGCTGTATATGGCACATCTGCTCTTCATAGTTAAAGAGGAAGAGGTTGGAAAGAGGCACAGAAAGTATCATATAAGAGGCATTCCTTCCACACTGGCAAGGTTGCAAAGATCTTGTTTCCCTCAACTATGAAATATTTCATTAGCTAAATCAGAATCCAATTTTTAAATAAATATTTTTACAAATATCTAGAACCAACCAACCAATATCAACTTTTATTTGTATAAAACGTCCTAGGACAAAGTATTAAAACTATTTCTGAGTCAGTGCATTTATTGACTATCTAAGACCTCTACCCTCAGACTGCTCTTAATCTGCTGTAGAGAACAGACCCAAGATGGACTAATTAGACTACACAGTCGAGGTCCCAATCACCTGTAATTCCAGTTCCAGGAACCTCTGGCCTCCATGGGTGCCTGCACCCACCTGGTAAACATAAAGTCATATGGGCACATACACAGAGGTAAAAATCAATAAATTTCCCAAGGACACCAAGATAGCCTCAGTCTGCTGCCACCCTGATGACCTACATTTGATCCCAGAGTGGTAGATGAAGAGAACAGAATTCTAAAAGTTTTCCTCTGACTACCACATGCTCAAAGTGGCATGCACACACACACATACACATAAAGAAATGTAATAAAATGAACTTTAAATACAAAATAAAATAAATCTCTTTATAATTTACATTCAGTAAATGCTACATCATTTTTTATGCTTAAAACCAGATTATGTATAACTTGTGTCAGGCAAAAGAGGACAACTGGAAAAAATGTTTAAAGCCCTGATCTGGACATCCCAAATGGACCTTCAGAGATACTCCAAGCCTGACAGGCTCAACCTGATTTTTCTACACTTACTGTTGGGAAATAGTCCTATGAGACCTGCAAAGAATAAGCAGAATTATAGGAATTACTGCCCACTCGGCAAAGTCAATCTAGAAAGCTGGATAAATCAAGTAAGCTGGTTTAGGAACCCTGCTGAAGGAATACTGTCCTACACCAGATCAACTTTATTCCCCCAGAGACTTTCAAGGTCAAGGGCAGGAGAAAAGAAATCTGGGCCATGCAGATTTCTTTTGTCATCTGAGTTCAATGGGAGGTGTCTGGGAAGGAGCCTTGCTGTCTTGAGTCAAGCTCTCTAGTCTTCATTAAAGATAATTGTAGTTCTGTTTTAATCACCTCTTAAAATATGTTTGTTGGCATGGAAGAGACAAAGGAAATGAAATATTTTTTAACAACTGACTCACATGAAGTAGAGTGATAACATGGACAGCACTGTACTCTCACTAATGTAAGTAACTTCAAAAAACTACATGGCTCAGCTGGATAAATCTGAACATTTGAGCACATGAGTTTTTACTGAAACCTAAAATTTCATATGTGTATATGCATATGTGGGTACATGCATGTGACAGTCTGAGACTGATGCTGAGACTTTCTTCTCAAGTTAGTTGTGTCTCTCGATTAAACCCAGAGCTTACAGCTAGTCTCAGTAGTCAGCTGGTTCTGCCTACCCTATTTCAAAAAGCTCGAATTACAGGCAAACCTCCACATCCACCAGCATTTATGTGGGTTAGGGGTATCCAAATTCTGTTCCCCACACTTGCATAACAAACACTCTGTTTCAAAAAGGAGATGGCTCAGTGTTAAAGACAAGTTCTCACTATGTATCCCTGGCTGGCTTAGAACTTACAATTTAGACCAAGCTGGCCTTAAATTGTTGATCATCCTTCAGCAGCCTGTACCTCCAGAGTTCTGAGCGAGAGCCACAATTCAATTATTAAAACAGCTCTCCTAAAACCAAAAAAGTTTTCTTCTTTTACAGTTATTTTGTATTACTAAAAGTGCTTGAACCATGCCAACAAAGGCACAGAAACCATTTGTTGTACCACTGTTTACAATGTGGTATAATTATCTGGACTGGATGTATATAGTCAGTGTTTGCCCAAATCTCCATTCTCCAAATATCAGCATGTGAGAAGATTTCAGGATTTCCCAACCACCTATTTGTACTTGAAGTAATTCAGAAGACCATCCATCCCCTATGAGTTGATAAATAACATGTGTTTTCATTAATCCAGAAAATACTCTTACCTCTCTGATGGCCATAGTATCAACATCTTGTCAAAATAACTTAAGATACCTGAGGACCTTTGACTGACAAGTGCTTAGTCAACAGGCAGTGTTGAGCCTTTCTCTGTACTGCTATTCTGACTGGGGAGTTAGGGATCAGTTTTCAGAAAACTGGAGGCAGGCAGATCTCTGTGAGTTCAAGGCCAGCCTAGTCTTCATAGTGAGTTCCAGGACAGCCAGGGCTACATAGTGAGATCTTGTATCTATAAACAAAGTAAGGTGGTACTCTCAACAATGTTGTCTTCATTTTACTGACACTCCTACAGATTTCTTGCCCTCTTCTTTTAGCCTTTAAAACCAGAACTCATTACTGAGGCACTGTGTGAGGTAGCCCTTCCTACTGAAGAAAACTTAATTTTATTGGTTGTCATATAGCCAGAGCAAGGGTACTATTTGATAAAAAAGTAACAGAGAAACTCGGCCACTTTGAGGACTCCTCAGAATGGCTACCACTTATTTGTTTGTTTGTTTGTTTGTTTGTTTTGAGGTGAACTGTAGAAGAAGAAGCATAAACTGAGGCCTATTAGAAATTAGTAACCCTGGCATGCATGCTGCTTGTGTTTCCTCATCTGTGAAAGGAGATGACTTTAGAATGCAAGCTCATGCTGAAATAAGAAAATCACTTAGCTCAGCCATCAGTGTCCTTCCCTTTGTTGCTATGACTACATGGAGTGCCCTATTTGCATTAAGAAGATGCCTGAGAGGTAACTACATGTAAACATTCAGTCCATACACACTGGGAGTTCTGCCTGATCTTTCTGGGTGCTGTTTAAAACTACAACTCAGGTTCATAACTATTGGCCATCCTTTCCTTCCTGAAAGCAAATAAGAGTATTGAATGAACTCAAGAATGACCCAACATATTGCCAAGTGGTCCTTCTGAGTTATTCATGGTTGGTATGCCAGGATTACTAATTTCTATTAGGCCTCTGCTGCTAGTTCCCTAGACACCAGTTACTCTCTTCAGGGAGAAGGTGAGAGAGGTTCACCTTGTTTCATCCATAGCCCACCAAATGTGGGAAATCCTTCAAGTGCAACTCGTTTTCCATTTTGGCTAAACACTGAAAACATCTGAGGAACTTTCAAACCGCTAAATGCTCAAGTCATACCAAAAAAAACCAATCACATCAGAATATCTAAGGAGTGGAGCCAGGCACCTGTATAAAAAAGTTCCCAGTATGGTCCAAGATGAAACCAAGGTTCAGACCTGATATGTTGGATCACCCATCTTGATTTCAAATGATTTCTGTCACAAGTAAAACCAGAAAAGCCAACCTACAACAAGTCAAAACGGCAGCTGTGTACAGAAAGTACAGTGGGATTCCCAAACCCGGGGACAGCACAGCAGGAGCACTGGCCTCCACCAAGGGTTACCCAGCGCCTCACTGGAGGACCATGCTTTTCAATGATTTGCCCTTCCAGCAGAAATAAGTTGGCTAATTTTAGAGGTACACTGTATTTGTCTCTACTTATTACAATTTCCATCCTTTTTAAAAAGGTAAATCTCTTGGAAAAAAGAAAGAATGTGTGCATCCCAGCCCAACACAAACTACAGAAGAGCAGACAATCCCCATGGCTGCCTAGAAAGCACCCTGCAGGCTGCCAGGCACTGAGCGGGGAAGCGCGCGGCCCGCAGCCGCTGCACCTGCTCTCGGGCACTGGGCCGCACCTGCCGCGCCTTGCCCGCCCCTCCTACCTTCCAGCAGCTCGTCCAGGCTGGTGACCTTCCGACTGCCGTCTATGGTGTAGATTGTGCGGACGCCCTGGGGCAGGTTCACATTGTCTGACAGCGAGCGGGTGAGCTCCATGAGGAGCGCATCAAAGGAACGGAAGCGGTCGTTGGAGATGGCAAAGACCAGGCCTTTGAAGTAGCGGTCCCCATTCCTGTAGAAGCGCGCCTTCTTGGCCTTCTTCTCCGAGCTGAGGGCCTGCAAGGTCCGTGTGCGGTAGAAGCTACAGTGAGCACTGTGCGCCGGGCTGGGGATGAGCCCATTGCCCTTGGGGCCAGAGATGCTGCTGCCCGCAGAGGAGCCGGGAGCCCCTCTCCGCGACCCCGGCCGCGGCCTTTTGTCCCGTTCTTCAAAATGCTCTAGCTCAATGCTCCTGGTGCTGGCCATCGCGGCTGCTCAGAGAGCTCTCCACCAAATAATTAATTAATAAGCGAACGTCCCCGCCGCCCGAGCCGCAGCACGCCGCGTTCCGGCCGCTCCCGCCTTAAAGCAGCGGGACACCTGGCTCGGACATTCGGGCCATGCTGGCAGGTGGGCCGGCTCAGCCAGCTAAAGGCGGCCGCAGCGCGCAGCTGCCCAGCTCATTGTCCCGCACTCCTTCTCGCTCGCCGCCGCCAGCTGCGGAGCCCCACGCCCCCCAAGCGCCTCCTTCGCCCGGCCACGCCTCACAACTAGCGCGCGGGCAGCGGGCCCGGAGCCGCCAAATTGAACGGCCCGAGGCTTGCCCGGGTTCGCGTCCCGCCCGCGCTCTCGGGCGCGCTGAACGGAGGAAGGAAGCGGAGGGGGGAGGGGCGCGAGCGTGGGCGAGGCGCCTTGGGGCTGTCTCGCGTGGCCTGGGGTCCCGGGGTCCCTCGCCTCCTCCTCCACGCGCGCGCCCAGGCCCACCAAGTCCACGGCCACGAGCGTCCTGGCTGACCCGGGGACTCCTCAGGCCGCGCGGGGGCCCTGCGGGAAGAGCGCAGCCGCCTCCCACGCGCGCACGCCCGCGGGCATCCGCGCTCTCAGCTGCCTGGCCGCCTGTCAGGGCCTGGACCCGGGAGGACACCTTCTGTCCTTCCCACGGAGACCACAAACCACACCGAGAGGGAAGTGGTGAGGAGGGCGGCGCCGGGCGAGGAGAGGCTCCACTGTCCGAGGCGGCCCCGCCCGCCAGGCTGCCGGAACTGCGCGCTCCCGGGCGCCGCCGCGCTGCGCGCTCCACAGCCGCGGGGGCTAGCGTGACCGCGCAAGCCAAAAAAACTACAAAGGAAGGAGACTCAAGGGCAGCAAGCACATCCTTAACCCGCCTCCGGGGAGGAACCCAGGCCAACCTAGGGAAAAATACAAAACAGCTCTAGGTTTGGAGGCGATATTTACTTTTTATAAGCGACTGATGCAATGTTTTATTTAAAGATCCTCTGGGTGGGGGAATCCTTCGCTCTTTCTATTGCAGATTCGCTAACGCGGGAGTTCAGTAACTTTGAATGAATAAATGACTAGAAGTTATTGGTTTGGTTTAATCAAATATTTGTGGAAAGCCTAACATTTGCCAAATATTAATCCCATCATTGGGGATGTTCAAGCAGAGAAAGGAACCACTGTGCTCTTCTCCCACACTCATAGGTGTCCAATCTGAGCTTCTCACAAACATCCATCATGCAGAATTTCTTTTTGTAGCAGTGTCTGGCCCACAATAAAAGCGTGTTTCAAGATTTGAAACATTAGCTATTTTACTTTGGCGATGAAGCTCAAAACATTTGGCCCTAATCTGACACATGATATTAATGATTCAGCACCTGGTTCTTCTGCGACTCTGGTCAGCAGCTCCAAACTGTCCTTAAAGGCAAGATGACAGAAAGACCTTGCATATAAAGGGCTGGAGTCCTGGAACGGTGTGAAACAGGGGTGGGTAGAAACAAAATCTTCAGCACCATTAAAACAAATCACTTTTCATAAGTTATTTAATGAATATGATATAGATCAAGACCTAGTTGGTCAAAACTTGAGAACTGATGGAGGTATAGGAAAAAGATTGTCTCGTGGGCACCCAAGATGACTCAGTATGTAGGGTACTTGCTGCCAAACCTGATCTCCCGGGTACGATGACCAAAATCCACATGGTGGAAGAAAAGCATACATTCCTGCAACTTGTCTTCTGTCTACTGCATGCATACCTCGGCACACAACACAATAAACAAATGTAAAAACTTTTGAGAGAAAAAGAAATTGTTCCTGTGTTCCTAATGCAAACAAATTGGGGGCAGGTGGACTTCATGGAGGCAATGACTAATTAATCTGGATTGCTTTATGGCTTAAAATTTATAAAACCACAGCATATTTTCCTTTTTCACTAAATAGCAGAATTTCCACAGTAAGAGGTCTAAAACTGACATTTCCTTTGTTGGGATATCCCTCTTCTCAGAAACACATTCTGATCTGATAGTTGTTCACCTGTTGTAGACCTGTCTGTCAAATGGGTCATCTTCTGGAAGCCAGCATCGACCTCATCTCTCTTGGTTGCAAATTTCCTCCATACTGTTTTGTAACTCCTTTTAACCTAACATTTACTTGAATAAAGGTTTAAGGGAAATACTCCAAATACACTTCCATTTCTCAGCTACAGGCAATTCAGAAAATTAAATCTCAATTTTTTCCTCTGTCACATTAGAAATGTGAGAGCTTTCTGCTCTTAGTACATAATAATTTATAATCACAGACATCTAGTGGGTGTAAAAATTTCACTGACAATCTGCAACACGAATCTTCTAGAAACTTCTTGTAGAAAAGCTCAACCCGGCAGAAAGCAAAGTGTTCCCCACACTTCTCTTTTGGGCCACCCAGGCTAGCAATGCAATTTGGCACTCTGCTATTACTTAGTACTCCCCAATCCACAGTGCCCAGAAAAAAAGAATGCAAATGTTCATGTGTTATAACAATCTGTTTAAATAAAACTTCATTAAATACTCCACTAAGTGGCTTTATATTAAAAAAAAAAAAAACTTTGCCTTGACTATTTCTCCTATTTATCAGTTTTACCTTGTGTTACTCTATTTCTCAAAGGCCTTGACACATCTTTATTTTTTTATTGGCCCCAAGCTTTCCCCTTTAAAGGCAGTTTTCCAGCTATTCCATTACTTATTACATAAAAGATGCCTACAGACCTTTTAGGCTGCAAGCATTTTGGAGATCTGCTGTCTCATTTCTGATCACTGTGCCAAGCACTTCTCCCAAAAGTAAAAGTGATGAAGTAATCATTTCCTAGTGGACGGGCCTGGTATCCATAGACTTGAGTTTTGAAACAAATCACAATTTTTAATTTCATAGCTTTTAATGGTTATAAACCCCAGTGTTTCCCATTAAGCTTTAATGGAAAAGGACACACAGAGTTCAGAAAGACTTCCCATCCCTGCCCCATAGCCAGAATCCAGATTGGAACAGAGCTGGGAGGCGATTTTCTCATTTGTTGCTTTCTCAAGGAGGACTCACTGTCCTTTCATACCAGATTCCTGCAGCACTGAACATATGTATTTATAGAAATATAACTGTTATTTTCTACAATTTATTTTAATAATGTCAAAAGTGAAAATTCATGGAAAAGTACTAGGGTGCTCACTTTTGATTCTAGAGACTCACATTTCCCAGAGGCAATGTGCAATGTGTTTTGTGATGAGATGGCTAGCCCATTTAGGGGCAAGAACTTCTAAAGCAGTGCCTCCTGGAACATGCTGGCTCCTCTGGCCAGGGGAGCTGAGGGGAGCACTGGCTTATTACTGCTCCTAAGTCACCCTGGTCCATAGGCAACAGGTACAAGTGGGACTGGAACTCAGACCCTAGATTTCAGGGTGAAATGAGTTATAGCTACTCCCCAATTTTAACCCATCCCCTAAATGAAGAGGGGGAGAGGTCACTGTTGGGACTCCATGGTGACCCATCAGGGGAAAGCTATATCTCTGGCCAAGGCAGGAATCTAACATCCCAAACATAGTTCTGGCTAAGACACTTCACCACAAATGATTTACTTTAAGCCACACTAAAAATTGGGGAGAGCAATTATTCAGTGAAGGAAATGATTTACAATTCCTTCCCAGAATCCCTGCCCCTGTGCAGCCACTTAACAGAGCCTCAGCTATGTGTGTATGTGCTTGGGTTAAGCCTGACTGCTTTTCTGAATCACACAGAAAAAGCTAACTTTTCCTTTTTCTTTTTATCGTGTGTGTGTGTGTGTGTGTGTGTGTGTGTGTGCACATGTGTGTATGTGTGTGTGAGTATGTGCGTGTGTCTGTGTGTATGCGTGTGTGTGCACATGTGTGTGCACAAGTGTGTGTATGTGAGTGTGTGCGTGTGCATGTGTATGTGTGTGCACACGTGTGTGCGTGTGTATGTGTGTGTGCACATGTGTGTGTGTGTGTGAGTGTGTGTGTGCACATGTGTGTATGTGTGTGTGAGTATGTGCGTGTGTATGTGTGTGTGCACATGTGTGTGTATGTGTGTGTGTGCACATGTGTGTATGTGTGTGAGTATGTGCGTGTGTATGTGTGTGTGCACATGTGTGTGTATGTGTGTGGGTGTGCATGTGTCTGTGTGTGCACATGTGTGTGTGTGTGTGTGTGTGAGTGTGTGTGTGTGTTTGGATACTTGTCAGTGCCTGGACCTCTCTTTCTCATCTTTCTTGGCTGCCCTGTGTTTTTTGTTGTTGTTGTTTGTTTGTTTGTTTGTTTTTTTAAATGCTAATAAAATTGTCCTATAGCTTTCTTCTGAGTCCATTCTCCTCCTCCTCCTCCTCCTCCTTCTCTTCCTCCTCCTCTTCTTCCTCCTCCTCCTCTTGGTTATTTTGAGACACAGTTTCTCTGTGTAGCTCTGGCTGTCCTGGAACTCATGCTGAAGACCAGGAAGCCTTGAACTCACAAAGATCCACCTGCCTCTGACTCCTTGGCAAGAAAAGTAAAGGCATGTGCTGTTACCACCATCTAGCCTGAGTCCATTCGTAAATTCTTTTATTAACAAAACACAAAACAGTGGATGGAGACTCAAATATTTCCCTGATAACATGGGGATACTCCAAATGAGCATCTCCAAATTCCCAGTGGCATTTGTATTTGGGACTTTCTTTAAAATTCAAAATGGAATAGCTTATTTTTAAAACCAATCATGATTTTAGTGTTTATCTCTTTTCAGTAGCACATTCAATGTTTATGCAAATGCTGAAGGTGACAGACTGTTCATATCACTGTACGTGTTACATTGAGATAGTGCTGGGAATACTTAAAGAATAATGACTTTATGATGATTAATTAGTAGCTATGATCTAGTTTAAAAAAACAGATTATAGTTAAGGAAATATCCAGCAGCAGAGAATGAATTGCCTCAATGATCTACCTCTAAGAAATGTTCATTTCAAGCCTATTAATCATAAGGTGCTCTGTCTTCATTAACTGAGAGTTTAAAATTAATGCTTTTTAAATTTATAGTCAGTTAAAATGGAAATTAGCTGATTATTTCAGCTCAAATATTTTATACTCCCTTCCCACATTTGAAATATCCAAATGTTAAAATAATCTGTTGTAATGGCAGAGAGAGAACCTGGCAGATGGAAGCCAAGGGATTCCATGCAAGCAGGCGGTGGTCAGTGTGCGTGGGAGCTACGGAAGAGACACATTTTACAGCCTGTGCTCACATGAAGACTTTATTAGAGTGAGGGGGAGGGGAGAGGAAAGAGAAAGAGAAAGGGAAGACAGAGAGAGAAAAAGAGCGCACACAAAGGTATGCCTTATCTCATGGAGGGAGAGGAGTCTTCTCAAGGGGGCTGGACAGCAGAACACTGCGTGGGTCAGGTTATTACTTATTGGCCAGGACTCTAGGAAGTGGATCAGAATACAAACATTCCTCCACTTTTGATTTTAGAAAAAGGTAAGTTATGGATAGCAAGTGGTGGAAGTGGGAGCACAGAATTCTCCAGACTACTTCCTGCTAAGTTGAGACAAAGTGGGGAAGGCAGGATTGGGAATCACACAAAGCAGGAGGTGAGTAGAGAGGCATTCTGTTAGCTGTCATCCTGGAGACCTCAGGCATCTTGTTTCTTGAGGGAGCTGAGAAGGCAAATTTGCTAGGAGAAAAAACAGATTATTAACACCGGCCCTATGAACAGGACTAGTCATGGAAAGAGTGATAACTTCCAGAAAGAATGGTAAAGTGCCCTGATTATACAGAAGAGGCAAGGCTAAATGAAAGAAACACAAGAACAGATAGATATGCCCTTCATTGGGACATCTTGGAAAACCAGGTTGTAATTGCTGGGTGGGTGCCCAATTGAGCAGTCAGTAGAGGTAGTACTGACAATGAAGTCCCAGGAACTGGGGGAGATGACAGGTCAAATTGAGGAATGGTGTATCCTAGGAGTACTTAAGAAATCACATTTGATGGTATTAATGGAGTTTACAGAATCTCTTAACATAGTCACTGACTCTCAATATGCAGAAAGAGTTGTTTTACACATTGAAACTGCTGACTTTAATCCTGATGAGTCAGAAATAACATTATTACTTATTCTGTTACAAGAAATAATCAGGAATATAAATCTATATAACACAGTCCAATTTCATACAGATCTAAAAGGTCTTCTAGCATAAGGCACTGATGAAATTGATAAATTATTAATAGAAAATGTGCAAAAGACCTCAGGGTTTCATAAAAAAAACATCACACCGATATCAAAGGTTTAAAAAGATTTTTCCATCACTTGTCAACAAGCAAAAGAAATTGTAAAAAGATGTCCCACCTATTCTTTCTATAACAAAACTCCATTACCAACAGAACATAATCCTAAAGGTGAACATACAAATGAAATCTGGCAGATGGATGTATTTCATTTTATAGAATTTGAAAGTTAAAATAGGCTACTCCCTTGCTTCCCGAGGCAGGGAGGTAGCCCATCTGCAGACGAAATAAACCTCTCATGTTATTTTACATCAACGGCCTGGAGTCTGGGTTTTCGGGGCCCCCCTTCCCGAGGATAGTACCCTGAGTCTGGGGTCTATCATGTGGGGGCTTGTGCGGGATTTTGGGATGCCGCCGAACCCCCACTCTGGGACCGGTTGGAGACAGAGACTTCCAGATCCTAACAGTAACCCAAGGTCTCCAAAGAAGATTATGAGACACCAGGATCTTCGTCTAGATTGAAGCAGTGCTAACCTGGGCAAGATGCCATAGCACAATGCCTGCCTGCTGCCATGAACCCGGCCTAAATCTGAGGACATTGGAAAATTGATTGAACCCTTTTGCCTAGACAAAGTAAGGTCAGTCTTCTCCCATATGTCCCTCTACTGTGGGAAAAAATCTCCCACCTTAAAGGCCTGGCAGCTAAAGATTAATGCTGTTTGGATGCTTCTGCCTCCAGCTAGGTGGAGACCTGGGTATAGCTAACTGGGTATAGACTGGTCTCTGTTGTTTTTAGTAGATTCAGAAGCTGCTCATTCTGCACTTAGGTATAATTTATCCTTCTCAGATCTCTGCAAGTATTGACGGCTGGGCTAGCTATAATTTTGTCAGCTTGGTAGAATTAGACAATCAGATCCTTCTCCAAGGTGATAGCTAGATTTCAAGCTCATTTTATAAAGCCTGATTGAAAATACTAATATAACTAAAATTCTTATGTCTTTTTGCAATTTGTATGAGCTTAAGAGACTCATAGAATTTAGATCCACCTCACAGAGGCCAAAAAGATTTCAGATAAGTACAGCCTAAGTTTTTCCCACCTGTCTGTCCCTAAAGATGATACTTCTCTCTTCTGGTTTGGGAACTCCTGCCCTTCCCAAATTACTAAGACTGGGCCCAAGATTTAAATTCTGACCTTTTGTCCTCAGTTTTAACATATCTCAACAGATTTCCACTTGACTAAGAGCTCTGGACTTGCTGGAAGCCTGTGAACCAGTTCTACGGATTTGGGCTGTTTCCTGTCTCTCGGCTACTGGATCAGACAGCTACGTGCTCCTGACAGAAGCCCTGGAGCTTAGTTCCTTTACTAGCTTTTCAACCTTTTGGGGCCCTAAGAACAATGCCCCAATGTCAGCTTGAAGCAGTAAAGATAATCTACTACACCCTGGTACACCCCCAAACCCCTAAAAGGTTAAAATGCTAGTTAAAAAAAAAAAAAAAAAAAAAACCTGGCATAGGAGACAAATCTTTTTGTGAAGGCCAAAGGTCCCTACAGCCTAGAGTTGGCTTTGCAAGTCAGGTCCCATTTGCTCTTTTGAGACCTTGCAGATCAGTTTGGGCCTGCAGGGGTGGGGCACAAGACCATCTTCTAGATAGATTACTGCCATGAGCATATTGCCAGAGTCTCATGATTGAGACAGTACCCAAAAAGAAAATGGGGGAATGAAGGACCCTGGGTTCTAGGGCTTGACCCAGGCATTCAGTTCAGGTATTCAGCAGAGCATCCCCCCCATGAGAACAAGGAACAAAGAGTCTAAATGTCTGTCCCAAGAAACAGAGTGACCCAGCCCAGATAGCCGTAATCAACTCAGATAGGACATAATGGTCTGGTCGAACCTGTGATTAAAATACCAGAAGTTCCAAGCAGAATAGCGGTGACCAATACCCGGTTGTAAAAGTCCCCTGACCAGCTGGTCTTAAGGCAACCCCATGACTACTGTGAGCAACCTTACAATTATAGTGTGACCTTTAAAATGACCAATCATGTGTTGCCCCTGTTGCTATGGTGATTTTTATGGTCTTAGCCTTTAAAATAGAGATATGAGATTGCCCCTCCCTTGCTACTCCCTTGCTTCCCGAGGCAGGGAGGTAGCCCGTCTGCAGACGAAATAAACCTCTCATGTTATTTAAAAAAAAGAAAAAAGAAAAAAGAAAGTTAAAATATATACATCATACAATAGATACACTTTCAGGATTTCAATGGGCAACTGCTTTGAGTTCAGAAAAAGCTGATTCTGTAATAAATTCTGTGTGAACATTTGCTAGACATTATAGCCACCATGGGAATACTTGTACAAATTAAGACTGACAATGTTCTATCATATGTCTCTAGTAAAATGAAACAATTTTTGCTTATTACAAGCATACTACACAATCCTACAAGGCAAGCAGTCATAGATCAAATCAAACTCTAAAGGATATGCTAAATAAACAGAAAAGAGTAACAAAAACCCTCAGAAATAGATTGCATAATTCATTGTTAATTTTGAATTTCCTCAGTGCTTATGAGAAAGAAACAACAGCTGCTAAAAGGCATTGGAATATAGAAAAAGAAGATGAGCTAAATCAGCCTGTCTACTTCAAAGATATGCTGACCTCACAATGGGAACCAGGATATGTGCAACTTTAGGGAAAGAATTTCGCTTTTCTTTCTGCCGGTGAAGAAAAGCTATGGATACCATGAAAATTAATAAAGACTTGATTTTAATAGGAGAAATTTCTTAGTAAAGAGAAATGATGGCTCACCCACTCATGTGACAATTTTTTAAATTATAAGAAAAACTCACCAAACAAGGGTTGTGACAGGTTTTTGTTTTTGTCTTTACAAAAGCTAGAAATACCCATCTTCAAGAAGTCAAAAGGCCTTGGGTATCCAGACATCTAAAGCCGAAGGGAGGCTATCCAGAAAAAAATTTACAAGCAAAGGAACATCAGACCTATTGGCACCAATATACTCTACAGGGTAAAATCTCACTGCTTAACATCTATTTCTCTTTATTTATATGGAAAGTTGAAGTCCCAGTTCAATTATAAATTAAAGCTGTCTTTGGAGTTAGGGTGTGGCTCTCTCCTTCTCTAAACCCAAGCACGCTTGTTAAAGAAAAATGCAAAATCTCTGTATCATACTAGAAGAGCCACTGATATGGGACAGAAGAATAACTAAAAATAAGGGGCTATTCTATTGTTACTAATCCTATGCTGTATGAATGTTTATATCAAAATTTATAAGATTCTATATATATACATATATTAAACTTTTGTCATGGTATTGATGTTCATATAGGGCACTAATTAACTCTAAGAAAAAAACTTGATCTAGCTTCTTGTACATTGTTGTGGGTTTGAGTCTCTTATCAGTTTTCTGCAGTGAATCAGGACAATGCCTAATTGTGACCTTTGAAGTATCCAAAAGGAAGACTGGACCCCACAACGATGATTTCGCATGGACTATGACAAAGCCACTAAGCTGACAAACACCAACCAAAGATTAGATTTGGACTACAAACTACTCAGGACAATTTCAAGGTGGCTAGCTGAGATGAACTAGCTTCACAGACTACTCTACCCAGGACCTGAGACAAGCCGTGCACTTTCCTGTCATGCAGAAACTGGACAACAAATAATACAGCTACTTATTTCAGGACTTGACAACAGAACTTTACTTTTCAGGATGCCCTAAAGATGCTGTCACCCCCAAACAGCAGAAAGTAAATTTAAGAACATGATTCCCACATTCCCAACAGGCATAATGTTAGCAGCTTTCATATTTAAATTCTCTAGAAGCTTGGTGTTGAACATTTGGCAAAGACATAGGTGTAAATCTCTAAATTGTCTTTTGTTAATCTGAACAGATCCTTTTACATTTCTATTACCATACTGAGTGTATTATTCACAGTTTACCAAAGATACCAAAGACAAGGAGGCAAAATATACATCCTTAAGTCTGACTAAACCTTGAGTAAGGAGGAACATTTTTTTCAGTCATTGGCAACAATATTTAAATTTACTGTCATTTTTAAAGCCCTGCAGTTCTTATCTGATCTTTGAGTACAGCCAGATTATAATCCTGAATGACTTATAGAAATAAGAATTACTTAAGGCTATATAACACCTCCTTGGTCCTATACAAAGAAGGTCAAGTGTCTTCTCTTATTGCAGAACTATTTTAGTTAATAAATTTACCAATTGGCAACTTTGAACCCAGGGAGTTTCCTTTGACTCAGCCTTGATATATATATTGAGGTGACAAGCTGGTCAAAGCCTTATAAATTTAAATATCTTAAGAACTTTTTTTTTTTAAAAAAAGGTTTAAAATCTCTCAGGTGTCTTTCTGCAATATCAAAAATAAAGTATCCTCTTTTATTTTAAGAAGGAGAAATCATGGCATGACCACAATTAAATTATTATCATCTGGGTGACTCTTAAATTACAAAGTTTAGCTGCCAGGGCACAGTGCATTCTTGTGTATAAAGGCAGTGAAGTGAGCTTTAATGTCTTGTTAAATTTACCTATGCATAAATTTTAATCATATCTAATAAAATAAATTCATAAATCTTAAGGTAAAGAATGTTTACATAGATTGTGTGTAGACAGAGTTGCATATCATATGCATACAGGCAGAATTGAAACTAGCATACATTCACACATAAAATTTGTAGCACATCGCAATCCTGATTCTCAGATCTTTTAGTCAGCATCATTTCCTTGTAACCAGAAACAACAGAGGTTTGGGTGGGCAGACAGAGGCAACCTGGGATAAACGGTGTGGGGCCAAGTGTGAATTTCCACGAGTGAGGTAAAGACCCAAGGGGCACGATCTCGGGCATCCCAAAGGTCAAGCGCGAATCAAGTCCGATAATGGTCTAAGCTGCCCAAAGTTTTGTCAACAGAGAGCAGAGTCCAGGGCAGGATGGAAACCAGGGGGTTGGGCCCGATTCAGGTAGGGTGTGATAGATGTGGATGGGAGCCTCACAAAGAGAAACATCTTACAGGCTGTGCTCACGTGAAGACTTCATTATAATGAGGGGAGAGGGAATAGGGAACAGAGAGGAAAGGAGAGAAGAAGAGAGAGAGAGCTACCTCATGAAGAGAGAGAAAAAAAGAGAAGCAAAAGGGAGAAGTCTTTTCTTAAAGAGGGCTTGAAGTCAGGACACTGAGAAAACCAGGTTATTGTTTATTGGCCAAGAAGTCAGAATCCTAACACAATACATTTGTCTTACTTATGGAAACAACAATATTATTTAGATTTGTTCAGTATTCTTTAATAAACCTACATTCATTATACTATGATATATTTAGATTTTAAAAATAGTCTTGTATTTCCCACAATCCTATCAAGCCTATCTGAAACAACAGATAAGGGTCATGATTTGCTTCATATATAAAAGATTTTCATATATGTGTATATATATATATGCATATGCACATACACATATGATGATAGCTTAACATTTACATAAAGAGGTTCTTATGGTTTAGATCTTAAATATCCCCTGATGCCTCACATCTTAAAGGCCTGTGGCATGATTAGAAGGTCATGCGACCTTCAGAAGAAGGGCCCAAAAGAAGGAAGCCAGGCCACTGGGTGTTTGTCCTCCACAAGGGTCTCCACTCTCTCCTTGCTTCATGGCCAGTGTGAGGTGACCACCTTTGCCCAGTTGTCTTCTCTCCATGCTGCTGTATCTCAGCACAGGCCAGAACAATGGTGCCAAGAAACCACAGATGGGAACCTCTAAAAATCAAAAGCCAAAATAACCCTTTCCTCCTTTTTCACTGTTTACTCTGGTGCTTTGCCACAGCAGTGGAAAACTTATGCTTGATTGTATTTATCTTAATGCCACTGGCACATTCATGTCTATAATTTGGTAACAAATTATATTTTTCAGTAACATAATTTAACTTAATAATATTATTCTACTTAGAATTTCTTCCTCTAGTGCTAAGTCCATGAACTCCCGGAGTCTTTCATGCTTTAAAAGCTCAGTTCAGGTCAGACCTAATGGTACAACCTGTACTCCTGGCTAATCATGAAGCTGAGGCAGGAGAGTCACAGATTAAAGGTCTTCCTGGGCTATAGAGTAAGTTCAAAGCCAATTTGGGCAATTTAGTATGACCTTGTCTCAAAGTAATAAATAAAAGGAGAACGGGCCAGGCAGTGATGGTGCACACCTTTAATCCCAGTACTCCAAAGGCAGAGAGAGGTGAATCTCTGTAAGTTTGAGGCAAGCCTGATCTACAGAGAAAGTTCCAGAACAGCCAGGGCTATGCACAGAGAAACCCTGTCTTAAAAACAAAACCAAAAACAACAGAGTGAGAGAATGGGTAGTGTACTTCAGTGGTAGAAAACTTGGCATAGCATGCACAAGGCCATAGTTCAATCACTAGTAGTACAAAAATTAAAAATGAAAATGTATAAACCAAATAAGAATAAATAATAAGCACAGTCTAGCATCCTCATTAGGAGAAATCTATGAATCAATCCTTTAGCTTCCTTGGTCCCAACCTTGCATTGCTTCATCATCCCTGATGTCTAAGGTTGGACTCTGAGCATGGCAACCATTTTTTGAAAGTATGAGGAGGTAAGGACCCAGCAATACCACTTCTGTGTGTATACCCTAAAGAGGCACATTCACACTCCAAAGGCATTAGCTCAACTATGTTCATAGCAGCGTTATTTGTAATAGCAAGAACCTGGAAACAACCTAGATGTCCCTCAACTGAAGAATGGATTAACAAACTGTGGTACATCTACACAATGGAGTACTACTCAGCAGTAAGAAAAAATGATATCCTAAAATTTGCAGGCAAATGGATGGATTTGGAGAATA
>PVIH01000076.1:199212-220585 GCA_004025045.1 Sigmodon hispidus | reverse complement strand
CCAGAAAGATAAGCAGGGGATGTACTCACTCATTAGTGGACTCTAAACAAACAAACAAGAAAAAAGCAAAGCATGCTCAAGCTGCAAACCACAACCACTGAACACCTTGGGATCAGAAACACCCTGGACTGACTCCTTGGATCCCACTCCATCTAGAGGAACACCTGACTCAGTCTTGAGGTTGCAGGGAGAAAATTGGATCTGCCAGGAGTAGAGACTTAACTATGCATTATTGGGTCAGTGGGACCATAGGACTGCCTGCCGCCTGCCCAGGGAGGAGATAGGGAGTTGTGGAGAAGAGAGAATGACCTGATGTGGGGGGAGGGGGAAGGGACCTTGAATAAGGATGTACAAGGATAGAAAGTGTGACTTCTTTGTTCATAATAATAAAAATAAAAAATAAAAAAGAAAGTATAAGGAGGGAAAGTCTCCCCTAATCTTGCTATAACATATGAAGTTATGGTAACGATTGTGATGTACATAATTGTTTGTTTGTTCCAAGGTGATTTACCTTAACCACTTAGAATGATTGACTTCAAAATAATCAAGTTCTGGCTTTTAAAGTATTATATCATGATTCTACATGATGACAGATATGTGGAAAGTGGAGTCAGTTGAAGCTATTACAAGTAACTCTTTTCCACTCTTGCTTGTTAAAGTCTTAATTACTTTAGCCTTCTTGAATTCCTTTAATGGGACTCTGAGCCAGGTTATGTAAGTGATAGCTACTACCACAAGCCACCATTAATAGCTCTATTGTTTTTCCATGAATGGGTATGAAATAATACTTTCTTTTCTGGGTGGTTTACCAGCTTTGTAATATAATTCTGTGGGATTTTTTTGACTGCTCTTTTTTTAAAAATTATATTTATTCATTGTAATTTTATGAGTACTTTGCTTATATGTATGCATGTACACCAGCTGCATGCTTGGCACCCAGGAGGGTTAGAAAAGGGCATTGGATCCCTGGAACTGGAGTAACAGACAGCTGTGAGCTGCCATCTGGGTGCTGAGAATAAAACCCAGGTCCCCTGCAAGAGCAACAAGTGCCTTTAACTACTGAGCCATCTCTCTAGCCTGGTAAAAAAAAATTCATAAAATGATACAGGAAATCACACAGAAAAATGCCTTGATACATTTCTATCTACAACCACCTTATATTTTAATCTTAATTCAAGCATTGTCTTTGACATTAGACCTATTGTTTGAATAGGTAGATAAAGGTAGACATCTTTTCTATTTTTCTAGTATGGTTACAGGATCCCTGAAGTATAAATTTTATTCCAACATGGATTTTGTTAATAGAATAAAACCTGTAATGTGAAGTTTCTGGCCCAGTCTTTCTGCCTTATTCAGACCCACTCACAGCCCGGCTGCCACTTAGCCCCAAATAACTACACAAAGGCTTATATTAATTTCATTCTGATTGGCCTATGGCTCAGTCATATAACTAGCTAACTCTTAACTCTTAAACTAACTCATATTAGCCAAGTGTCTTAGTACCTTTTCTCAGAGCAGCATCCTGGCCTTGTTTCCTCTGTGTCTGCTGGCGTCTCTCTCTGACTCTTCCTCTTCACAGACTTTTCTTAGACTGATAGCCCCACCCACACTGGCTGTCTGCCTTCTGGCCAGTCAGAGTTTTATTAACCAGTAGGAGGGACAAATATTTACAGTATACCACAACAAAACATTTGCCACAAAAATATTTGCCAAAGTGGAAATCTTCCAATGGTTTATGTAAAGATTTTTCAGTCTGTTATCCAAAATGTCAAGAATCTCAAATGGATGATGCATAAAGGTTGAGGGCTAAGGATGTAACTAATTATAGAGGGCTAACCCAGCATGGACAAGGCTCTGGGTTTAGTCCCACAGCACCACAATTAAGAAGAAAAGAAGGAAGAGTGAAAGGCAGGGAGGGAGGGAGGGAGGGAGGGATTCAGCCATATCTAATACGCAAAAATAAAGTTCATTATGACATTTGGAGGAGGGAATTACTGAAAAAGTTGCTGGTGATTTGTTTTTAAGCATAGCTTTATCTGGAATAAATGATAAAGTAAATCAAGATCTTTGTATTAGTTACTTGACTGTTGTGATAAAACACCATGACCAAAGCAACTGATACAAGAACTTATTTGTCTTTCCCTTCCAGCCGGTTGGGTCCAGAAGGCAAGGCAGACTGGCCAGGCAGCAGGCGTGGTGGCAGCAGAAGGCACTGAGAGCTAACTTCTTGACTTGCATGCTGGAAAGTGACCTAGCAGTAGCATAGCTTTCTCTTCTCAATGCCCACTCCAGTAACAAACTTCCTCCAGCAAAGCTACACCTCCTAAACCCACCCAGGGCCTCCAACTGGAGAGCAAGTGCTCATGTACATCAGACTATGGGAGATGTTTCCCATTCAAACCACCACACTCTTGAAACTCAAACTGAATCACAGATGTATCAGTCAACTGTGAATATTTTTCTTTTACTTTGGTTTGGTTTTAATCCTAACTAGCATACTCAAAACTATTTTTATCCTAAGTTTTGTTTATTAAAAAGCATTTCTAGCTGGGTTTGTAGCTCAGTTACTAAGTGCTTGCCTACCATGCACAAAACCCTGGGCTCGACCCCCGACACCACATAATCTGATAGTTATATGTATACCTGTAAACTATAGAGGTAGGGGTCAAAAGTTCAAGGTTGTCCATGATACATACTGGGTTTGAAGCCAACCTGTGATACATGAGACCTTGTCTCAAACAAACAAACCAAAAACTCTTTTCTAGTAAGCTCAAACTGATAAAGAACAAAATTGACATAAAGATTTTTTTTCTGAATCAATGGAAAATAAGTGGCCAATGTAATGTCTCATCATTCTTAAATAATTAACTATTTTCTATAAATAAAAACATTCCCCTACACAGCACAATGTACCTATCAATCCTAGAAAAGTAGCATTGACAAGCTATAACTATCTATTCTTCAGGACTCATTGGAATTTTATCAGATGTCCTGCTGATGTCTTCTAAACGAAAGAACCCACTTCAGCAGCTCATTCCCGGCACAGTAGTTATGTCCCTTTTGTAACCCTTAAGATAGAACATGTCCATGGTTTTTCTTAGCCTACCACAACCATGGCACTTTTGAAAGATGACAGAATAATTATTTTTGTAGAATGCCTCCACTTGGGATTGCTCTGGGTTTCCACACAATTAGGTGTATTTGACAGGAATTCTGTAGTTGATGGGGCATTCTTCTCATAATAGGCTTTTAAGGCTCAATTTCAGTTTGTCTCATCACCACACTTAAAGGGTATCCATACGCTACTTCTCTGTTGTCAATATCTGCTGTGTTAGTTAGGGTTTCTATTGCTGTGATGAAACACCATGACCAAAAGGATTTGTTTCACTAATAGTTCCATATAACAGTTCATCACCAAAAGTAGTAAGGGCAGGAACTCAAGCAGGGCAGGAACCTAGAGGCAGGAGCTGATGCAGAGGCAATGGAGGGGTACTCCTTACTGGCTTGCTCATCATGGTTTACTCAGCCTGCTTTCTTATAAAACCCAAGGTCACTAGCCCAGGGGTGACACCGCCAACAATGATGTGCCCCCCCATCAATCATTAATTAAGAAAATGCCCTACAGCCAGATCTAATGAAGGCATTTTCTTGACTGAGATTTTCTCCTTTTAGAGGACTCTAGATTATGTCAAGATGACATAAAACTAGTGAGCACAGGTGCTTTGAAGGAAGGCAAGCTGTAATTTACACAAATACCTTATTCATCCCCCAACTCTCACTTTACCTATTTACCTTACAGTTTTGACTCAGAGCTATATGACTTACATATAAAATGTCCATTACTTGATTATACTTTGAATGCCTGATCCACAACTGGTTGTCTGGCTTTGGGAGGCTGTGGAAACTTTAGGAGGTGAGCCTAACTTGGGCAAGTAAGCAGCTGGGGCATGACTTTGACAGCTATACCTAACCACCAGTTCTGACTTGTGCTCTATTTCTGATCTACAAGAAGTACAAAACACCTGTCCCAACACATTTCCCAGAATGATGTTTTGTCCAAACACTGGAGGCCAAGAAATCATGGATTGGACACTCTGAAAGCAGTGAGCAAAAGAAATCTTTGCTTTCTTAAAGTATCTTCAGCAGGTGTGTGATCTCAGTGATAAGAGAAACAGAGCATACATATCTTACCTTATTTTATTACTATCATTATTTATGCTAATGTTCAAATTATCTCCAATTTAACTAGCACATCCATAGTGACCCCTGTGCTTTTGCCTATCACAGATCCATGCTGTATGTTGCTCTAATCCAGGAATCTGCCATTTCTCTCACTTAAAGTGGAGAACGGTGTTTGGAGGCCAGTATTTGGGCAAATGGTGCTTATGGTATCTTTGGGTTGCAGCTGTTGTGGGCTTTGCAGAGGACAGGTATTGAGGCAAAAGCCTACCTTGCTGGTCACATCTAAGGGTGTTAGCACTTAATTGTCTTGGAAGAGAAAAGGAAAGAAGAAACTAATGTTTATTCTTAAGTTTTGTTGTACTCAATGTGACTTTTAAAATATTTACCTGGCTGGGGAGATAGCTTGATCAAGAAGGTGGTTTTCCTACGGTGAGGCTCATCCATTATACGTAAATGTGGTGGAACTTGCCCCACCCTTGAACTTGGGTTGTCCTGCCCAAAAGAGGTGATGTTTCTTTACCTGCATGTCTGACCAGATATAAAATGAGAGACCGGGGTCTGGAGCCCCTTCTTTGGTGTGATCAGAGTCCTGATGGCCAAGGAACCAGCTCCCAGACAGAACAGAGGACTACTTTAACTGTCTACACCATTCTGTATTTGTGAGTGTATCTCCCCAGGTTATATCTTAATAAATCCCTATTATTCCATAAAACAGACTCCAGTGGTTTAACCTAACAAGAGATATCCATCCAATGTAGGGTGTCATTTGTAGTCAGAAGTTTCTGTCCCACAAGAAACTTTCAAATACCTGGCAGCCTTCTAGATCCATACCATCACCAAGAAATTTCCTATAGCCATCTCTGAAGTCTCCAGAAGGAAGATGGGGCCCAACACAATGATTGTATTTGGTTCATTATGATGTCCTTGAGCATCATACACCACTCAATGATTGGCTTTGGACCACAAACTGTTCAGAACAGTTCTAACATGGCTTACTAAGATTATCTATCATATTACACCTCTAAGCAGAACTGCAGGTAAGCCTTACCCAGTACTCTGAGACTGGCTACAAATGTTACAGCCAGTCCTATGAGACTTATGCACTGTTTCAGTTTTTCACAGGCCCCCACAGAGATATCGTCCCTTCTCAGACAGCAGGAAGCAATTCTAAGAAAACAATACACTTCTCCCCACAGGTTTTATTTCCTCAGGATATGGATAATGAGCATCTGTTAGGGGTTATAAGTTATATTAGGATTGGGGCCAAACAATAAAGTTAGATTCAGAAATTTCCTTTGGGGAAAAAAGTAGGAGGCAGATAGGTTAGGAGATTAAGGTTGATTATTGTATCTACTTGTAAACTAAGCAAATTATCAGCTGTAAGTAATTTGCATTGGTATGTATTCTTGCATATCGACTCAAATGAATTATTGTTCTATTTCTATTGAAATATATATAGATACAAATTCAAATCTATATTTGTCATATTGTACATATGCTCCTACTTCCATTAAAAATATTCTGTATATTGATACATATTGTGGTCATTTTGCACTATACATTTATACCTCTGCTTAGGATATTTTGTATATTGTCACAAATTCAAAGCCATTGTCCTTATATTGTATGTCTGTTTATAAATTGTCTATTTTATAATATGAAGCCTTAGTCTTTAAGTTATTGAGGTTGATGAGAATTACAGGTTAGTCACCCATGTTTGTCATAATTATAGTCATGTTAATTAAGTTCTCTAGATATACACTAACATATATCAGATGGATAGGCAATCTTCAAAAACTTCATAGACCTAGAGAATATGGTATTTAAATATTTTATTAACTAAGAATTCGGCTGACCTGAGACATGATTGCTCCTGGCAGCACCAATCTTTTCCTGAGATGATGTTGGGCATCAAAGACACTCCACATGGAGTTTATCTTCCTCTTGCCAAAAAAATGGCCTGTTGGGCAAAGAACTATTCTTGCCTTGACTGCTGACAATAAACACACTGTCCAATCTGGACACGCAGGACAAAGAATAAGAGACTGCTGGAACCTGCCAAGACAGGGTAATACGATCTCTCAAAATATCCTGCTTCTGAAAATGGTCTGTCAGATATTCTAGGTCTATAGACAAAAAATCGGATGTCCCTTTGTTGTAAAAAAGCTTTGGGTGACTGTCCAGGCAGCTGGTTGTCTTTGTCTTCTCTTGATAAATTTTGAAAGTTGCTTGTTTGTACTTTGTACCTACTCAGGTAATGTATTTATTTTCTTTTTCAGGTCTTTGATGGGGTTAGACTAGGTAGTTACAACCAGCTTTTATCTTAGCTAAGAACATATTAGATACTAGACTCAGATTCTTCAGGATAGAACAGCCTTTGGAGTAACCTCTATATTTTGCTACTTACCAATGTTCTGGGCATTTAATATATGTTTCTTGCTTGATGTTGTATGTAGTTCTACTTTGTTTATGTTTTTCTCTATTTCTCCTAGACAATACTCAATTATCTTTCTAATTGTATACAGTTTATATTAGGTTTAGAACTTTCTTGTTTAGACAAAAAAAGAGGAAATGTGGTGGGACTTGCCCCACCTGTGAACTTGGGCTGTCCTGCCCAAAAGAGGTAATGCTTCTTTACTTGCATGTACAACCAGACGTAAGATGAAAGACTGGGGTCGAGAGCTCCTTCTTTGGCATGGTTGGAGACCTGACAGTCAAAGTACCCTCTCCTGGACAGGAGAGAGGCCTACTTTAGATGTTTACTCTGTTCTGTATTTGTGAGTGTATCTCCCCAATTTATATCTTAATAAATCCCTATTATCCATAAGACAGACTCACATGATTTAATCTAACACTTAGGATTTTCTGACTCCTGCAATTTTCCCAAATACTGAAAATTCAACTGCATAATTTGCTATAGTGGGTGACTTCATTCTCTTTCCCCCCCCAGGGGGGGCAGGGCAGGAATGAACAGAACTCCAATGAGCTACTTCTTCCTCTTGGCTGCTCACATTTTTCTCTGCTTTTGGTGGTATGCCTTGATGTTTGTTATAGTAAAAGGTCTTAGCATACATATATTGGGCTACACTGACTTTACTCAGTGCTTGGGAGTAAGTATGTGACTGTGTGTTGGACAAATAGTGACATTTTCCTTCCAATAGTGACTATTACCACATTTTTCCCTTTTCAGTTTCCAGAAACTTTCTTGCTCTGGTGCCCTGCATCTATTTCACAGTAAGCTGCTATTCTTCAGGGTGTACCATCAAAGAACATCTATGAGCCCACACTAAAGGACTGTTCCTACTTAGAAATCCCTTACAGCTAATAAGAAATCACACCAAAGTGTCAAGATAAAAAGCAACATGCAAAACATCAGTAAATATTTTATATGCCAGAAACAAATATGCTAAGAAAAGAGAAAAACAACCCCATTTGTAATGACTTCCTCAGTAAGAGCTGGTGAGAAGGATTCAGAGACAGGAAAAAATATACCTTCTTCCAAAGAGAGAAACAACAAAAAAAAATGTTTGAAATCCTCAACAGAAGCAAAAGGATACATCTTACAGAGGCTTAATATATAGAATATACAAAGAACTCAAAAAAAAAAAAGAGAAACAGAAAAAGACTCTTAAAATTCATCTGGAAAAACAGAACACAACAGATAGCCAAAACCTTCCTGAGTGGAAAAAGAATAATCCTAGAGGCATCGCCATATCTGATTTCGAGACATACTAGAGGGTCACAGCAGGACACAGGCACAAACACATAAGCTGGAGCAGAATAAAAGACCCAGGCATAAATCCATGAAGCCACAGTCACCTGACTTCTGATAAGAATGTCAAAAATATTCATGGGGGAGGAGGGGCAGCAGCCTCTTTAATGAATGGTGCTGAGAAAACTGGATGTCCACACACAGAAGAATAAATTAGATCTTCATCTCACACCCAACACAGCAGTTACCTCCAATGGACCCAAAACTCTGAAACTGCTCAGGAAATAGGCCAGTCATTACAAACATAAGACCTCATGAATAAAAAAAGCTTCCACACAGCAAAAGAACAGGTTAGCTGAGTAGAGACACACTACAGGAGAAAATATTTTCCAGTTATACGTCTGACAGAGGCTCAATATCTGGAATATAAAACGAACTTAGCAAATTAAATAGCAAAGAAACACATAACCCAATCAAGCACAAGACAAAAGCAGCAATGAGCTGAGCAGAGTTCTCAGAAGAAGAAATGCCAATATTTTCAACATCCTTAGCCATCAGGAAATTGCAAAGTAAAATTACCAGAACAACTATCAAGAAAGCAAGTGACAACATATGCTACTGACGGTGTGCAGAAAGACAAACATACAGTAAACTCCTGTAGCCACCATGGAAATCAGCGCAAAG
The DNA here is from genome assembly GCA_004025045.1 of Sigmodon hispidus. Classification (NCBI taxonomy): domain Eukaryota; kingdom Metazoa; phylum Chordata; class Mammalia; order Rodentia; family Cricetidae; genus Sigmodon; species Sigmodon hispidus. The sequence goes on along the minus strand of PVIH01000076.1, from coordinate 212,007 downwards.
GTTTGAATGGACACAGCCCCCACAGGTTCATATGTCCGAATACTTAGTTTCCAGTTGGTAAAACTACATGGGAAGGACTAGGAGGTGTGTCACTGGTCACTGGGTTTCAGGTTTCAAAAGCCCCCCCACACACTCTCTGAAACTGTAGCCTCTAATATAATGGACTCACCCTCTGAAACTATAGCCTGTAATATAATGGACTCACCCTCTGAAACTGTAGCCTCTAATATAATGGACTCACCCTCTGAAACTATAGCCTCTAATATAATGGACTCACCCTCTGAAACTGTAGCCTCTAATATAATGGACTCACCCTCTGAAACTGTAGCCCCATTAAACTGTCATCTGTAAATTGCTTTGGTCCTGCTGCTTTCTCACAGCATTTGAAAAGTAACTAAGACACAGAATTACCACTGAACTCTATGGCTTGTGTGCATATCCCTAGGAAACTCTGCATCCTACTATAGCATTAGATACTTGCTTACCCATATTATTGCTACTGAATTCACAACAGGAAGAAAACAGAACCATCCTAAATGTCTGTCAACAGATAAACAGATTATGAAAATGTGTTTCATATACACCATAGGGTTTTATGCAGTCATAGTGAAAAGTGACATTATGAAATTTATAGTCAAATAGATAGAACTTGAAAATTTTATATTGAGTGAGGTAACCAAGCTCAGAAAGGAACTCACCACATGTTCTCTCTCATGTGTAGACCTTAGCTTCTATTTTTGACATATGTATTTTGTATGGGTATGAGCATGGGTGGCAGCCAGAAAACAGGAAAGGGGCCCAGGAGCTGTGGAAATAGTCTTTAAGGGAAAGGGAAAGGGAGATAATAGAACACAAGTGACATGAAGATAAAAAGGGGGCTTCCGGGGATGAAGGGCAGGGGGATGTCATAAGGGACCTGCTATTGTCACTGCATGCAAGTGACTTAGCAACAACAATGGCAACATAAGCCTCGGTCATCATCAAATTACTGCCACTGCTTTCTCTTTTTTCTTTCCTTATTTTCCCCAATGATTCTACCATTTTAATTTTTTTGCTGGCACTTGAGGATTCTTTTTCTGAAAAAAAAAAATCAGCTAATTGTTTCCAGTGTCCTTAAAGACTAGAATCAGAATAAAAAAAAAAAAAAAATGTCTCCACCTAAATAGTTCATACCCCAGAAGACAATTGGATACATGCTGGAATAGCCCAGTAGAGGATATAATATGGAAATGAGGGAAAAATGAATAAGTAACGTGGTTGTAAGATCTGAGACAGTCTTAGTGGAGTATTTAGGAGTTGATTTAAGCTTTGGAAAATGGACAAGATTCTGACATGAAGAAGGAGAGACTGCATCAGGAAGATGCAAACACCACTTTGTGGAGCATATGTATTGTTGGGGCATGGGGTTCAAAACATTCCATACTCACACAGATTCGCCACAGTGCTTTGTATGCTGAACATGCTTTGCTTGATGAACAGATGTGTGAGAGAGAATGTCATCCAAAGTCAGGAGAAGGCCTGAGTATGGAGAACACCATACCCTCTCACTGTATTTCAGTTTCTTCTGGTTAAAAAACAAAGATGTGCAATGAAAAGATTCTTAAAAGTCCTTTTGGTTCCAATATTCTATCTTTATAATGCTCTGTCTATCTTAATGAGTTCTAGTTTAGGCAAAGAAAATGTGACTTTCTGCTACGGGCACTCGATGAATTTGGTGTCTATTCCACAGGAAGAGAAGTTCCCTTTGATATTTCCAGTTTGCAGAGCCTTCTCTATAACCATCAGTTTCTAAAAACAAACAAAATAGAAAAACTTTTCCTATTTGGAATACAAAAAAAACACAGGACTTTGAAAGGGAAATTCCTTATCCCATAAAGGACTGAAAATTTTCCACCTTCCTTCTGTTGTTTATTTTTGTTGTTATTGTTTGGTTGGGTTTTTTTGAGACAGGGTTTCACTTTGTAACAGCCTTGGCTGTTCTAGAACTCCCTCGGCTAACCAGACTGGCCTTGAACCCAGAGATCGGCCTACCTCTGCCTCCTGAGTACTGGGATTAAAGGAGTGTGGCACCACTACCTGGATTTTTTTTTTTAATATATTTTACATGTTGAGTTTTCTGAGCATTTTTTAGAATCAAAAAGAGACCAGGAGATTTGATACAAAAAAAAGTTGTATTCCCTGGGAATCCTCCAGCCATGTTGGCCAGGGAAGCGGGTGAACTAACAGCAGATCTTTCCTCTCCCTCCTCTCCTCCAACCCCATCCTCAGTACTATAAAGACAACCTGCAGCAGTCTCTCCTTTCTCCTGTGCCCATGTCCACTGGATCACATTGATCTTCCCAACCCTCCTCCCAAGCACACATCAATTTATCCCAGACCCCAACTCCAGCAGGCATGCTCTGGGAACCCATCAGCCAGTCCTGACAGCATAGCAGGTGGGTGAGCTCCAGAGCATCACTGTCCTTCCTGCCCTCTATGTCTGGTCCCCTAGTCTCATCCCAGCTCTGTAGTAGACTACATATTGAGGCCTTTCCTCACTGTCTTCCCGAATTCCCTGGGGACGAAGTAGATCCTGGCAGAACATGGAGCTCTCCTGCTTCATGTAAACACCTCGTAGGTCTCCCTCTTAGACCATCCTCATTCCTAAGTGTCAGCTCCCAACACCTACACACACATTTTATCCAGAACCCTCAGTGACCACACCATGCATGATCCCAAAATTCCCTACCAGGAAATACAGAACTACTATACCTTTTTCTAACCACTATACCCACCACTAACCAGGGAGAGCATCAGGAAGCCAAGGAACAAAACACCTACCCAACAAAAACAATCAGCATCTAGAATTACAATCTTCTCACACCCAGATGCCTAGATGCCAGAGGATAAACACAATCAATAACAGCCTGTCTCCACCGGATCCCAGCAACCTTAGCACAACAGGCCCTGAGTTACAGCATAACTGAAGCACAAGAACATGACCTTAAAGTTAATAACCTTTATGGATATGATAGAGGTCCTTAAAGATTAAAAAAAAATCCCTTGAAGAAATCTATGAAAACACAAACAAGAAATGGAAGGAAAGGAATAAAATACTTAATTTCTGAAAGCGGAAATAGACTTACTAAGAAAAACTCACACCAGGGGGAAATATGGTAATAAAAATTTAGAAACTTCAGCAGGAACTGCAAAGGCCTAACCAACAGAATACAAAGAGATGGAAGAGAGAATCTCAGGTATTGGAGACAAGATAGGATACCTCAGTCAAGAAAATGTTAAATCAAAAAGTATCCTGGCCCAAATGTCCAGGAAATCTGGGACACTATGAAAAATCCAAATCTAAGAATAACAGGAATAGAGGAAGGAGAATAAACCTAGGACAAAGATATAGATAATACTTTCAGCAAAATCATAGAAGAAAATTTCCCTAGCCTAAAGCAGGAGATGCCTATCAAAGTACAAAAAGCATATAAAACACCAAATAGACTACACCAGAAAACTAATTCCCCTAGGCACATAATAATCAAAACATCAGATGTATAGAGCAAATAAGGACATTAAAAGCTCTAAGAGAAAGACAAAGTAACATATACTTTGTTAGAATAACATATACCTGTTAGAATAACACTACTTCTCAATGGAGACTCTAAAAACCTGAAGGGTCTAGACAAATGTTCTACAGACTCTTAGAGACCAAAGATGCCAGCCCAGACTACCATACCCAGAAAAACTTTCAATCATAAAAGATGAAGAAAACAAAACATCCCATAATAAAACCAAACTTAGCAAGATCTATCTATAAATATAGCCCAACAGAGGTTCTAGAAGGAAAACTTTAACCTAAAGATGTTAATCACACTCAAGAAAACACAAGAAATAAATAATCCCAGACCAGAAAATCGGAAAAAGGGAAATATGCACACATACCACCACCACCACAAGAGCAACATAACAGGAATCAACAAATACTGCTCATTTATATTTCTCAGTAAATAAATAAAAAAACACAGACTGACAGACTGAATGAAAAAAATAGTCTCTATCCTTCTGCTGCATCCAAGAAACACACTTTAACATCAAGGATAGATACCTCAGAATAAAAGAAAGAAAAAGATATTCCAAACAAATGGACCTTAGATGCAAGCTGATGTAACCATTTCAGTATCTGACAAGATAAAGCCTAAACCAAAAGTAATCAAAGGAGATAGGAAAAGATACTATATACTCATCAAAGGAAATTCTACCAAGAGGACATTGCAATTCTTAACATCTATGAACCAAACACAAGGGCACCCAAGTTCATAAAAGTAACACTACTACAAACTTAAATCACATATTGACTTTCACACATTAATAATGGGAGACTTCAATAATCCACTCAACAGACAGGCCAGCCAGACAAAAGCTAAACAGAAAAATGATGTAGATAGTTGATTTTATAAATCAAATGGTCCTAGCACTTGATTTATAAAATATTTATAGAATATTTTACCCAACACAAAAATATATCTTCTTCTCAGCACATCATAAAACTTTCTTCAGAATTAAGCATGTATTCAAATACAAAGTAAGTATCATCAGATACAAGTAAATTGAAATAATATCCTGCATCCTATCTCACCACCACAGATTAAAGCTGAATATCATCAACAACAAAAACAACAGGAAGCTTACGAATCTATAGACACTGGGCAACTAACTACTGAATGATCAAGACAGAAATTAAGAAATTAAAAACTTTCTATAATTGACTAAAAATGAATACACAGCATACCCAAATTTATGGGACACAATTAAGGTGATTCTAAAAGACAAGTGTGGTGATATATTATTTATTTAATAAAACCAGTCTAGAATATCAGAGAACAGATCCACCCACACACAGTCAAGCCAGGAGGATCAGAGAGTGGTAACTCATGCCTTTAATCCCAGCATGGAGAAAGATCAGGAGTGGTGACCTACACCTTTAATCCCATAACTCTAGAGACAGAGCTCTTTCTGTGTTTCTGAGTTCAAGGAAATAGGAGTAGATCAAACCTTTAATCTTAACTCTGGAATATGATGCAGAGTTGAACAAAAGTGAAACAATTGGGCAAAGAAGGTATTTAAGGCAGGTGTAGGAAGACAGATTTATTCTGTAGAAGTGACAGGAGTGAGGCTGAAAAAGCTGGAAGATAGCTTGGTTGGGTGAGATTTGACTGTGGCCTATTTCCTCTCTCTGATATTCCAGCTTCTCCCCCGACCCCGATATCTGGCTCTGAGTTTTCATTTAATAACAACTAGAATTCGTGTTACAGACAAGTCCATAGCACTATATGAAGAAAACTAGGGATCTCATACCAGTAATTTACCAGCACACCTAAAAACTCTAAAACAAAAAGGAGAAATCACACTGAAAAGGAGTAGATGGCTCCAATACCCATTCATGATAAAAGTCATGGGGAGACTAGGGATGCAAGGGACATACCTCAACATAAAAAGGCAGCTTACAGCAAGCCCATAGCCAACATCTGTTGCAGAAATCTTAATTGGTCTTAATAATAAAAACCCAGAGTCAGATACGGGGCTAAAAGCTAAAGATCAGAGAACCAGGAGCAGCCACAGTCATCTCTTACCTCTCCAGCTCTTCAGGGCCAAACTCCATTCTTCACTTAGCCCGTATCAATCCTCTTAAACAGACAGAAACTCAAAACTAATATCAGGAACAAGACAAGGTTTCCCACTCTCTTCATAGCTATATAATATGGTAATTGAAGTTGTATCTAAAACCGTAAGACAGCTGAAGAAGATCAAAAGTTTACAAACTGGAAGGAAGAAATTAAAGTATATTTTTAGATAATATGCATATGTGGTTTTATACATAAGTGACTCTAAAAACGTCACCAGGAAACTCCTACAGCTGATAAACATTTTCTGCAAAGTATTTGGATATAAAATTAACTCACAAAAATCAGTACCTTTCTTATATACAAATGACAAATGGAATGAAAAAGAAATCAATGAAATAAGGCATTTCACAATAGCCCCAAATAATACAAAATATCTTTGGTAACTCCAACCAAGTAAGTGAAAGATTTGTGTGACAAAAACTCTTAAGACACTAAAGAAAGAAATTGAAAAAGATATTAGAAGGTGAAAAGACATTTCATGTTCATCATTCAGCAAGATTAATTTAGTAAAAATAGTCATCCTACTGAAAACAATCTACAGATTTAATGCAATCCCCATTAAAATTCCAACACAGTTCTTCACAAAAACTAAAAGGACAACCTCCAGCTTCATATGGAAACAGAAATCTCAGGATAACTTAAACACTCTTGAATACTAAAAGAACTGCACATAATAAAAGACCTCTGAATCTCAAATTATATTACAGAGTTATAGCAATAAAAAACAGCATGTTATTGGCACAGAACAGACACATTGATCAATGGAATTTGACTTGAGGACCCAGCTATAAATCCACACTCCTATGGACTCCTGAGTTTTTACAAAGAAGCCAGAAATACACACTGGAAAACAGACAGCATCTTCAACAAATGGTGCTGGTCATACTGGATGTCTGTATGTAGAAGAATCCAGAAACATACTTACTTATCATCCTGCACAAAACTCAGCTCAGGATGGATTAAGGACCTCAACATAAAACTAGACAAACTGAATCTGATAGAGGAGAAAGTGGGGAATAGCCTTGAATGCAGTGACACAGGCAAAGACTTCCTGATCAACAACTAATAAGTGGGGGCCTCATGAAACAGAAAAGCTTCAGTTCAGCAAAGGACATCATCATTCAGACAAAGTGGCAGCCTACAGAATGAGGAAAAGGCTTTACCCACTACATATCTGATAGAGGGCTACTGTCCAAGATATACAAAGAACTTAAAAAAACAGATTTCAAAAAAAACCAGTCCAAAATAAATGAGGTACTAGCTTAACAAAGGATTCTCAAAAGAAGAAACACAATGGCTGAGAAACAATGAAATCCTCAACATGCTTTTTTTAGCAGGGAAATGCAAATCAAAACCACTTTGAGATTTCATCTTACATCTGTCAGAATGGCTAAGATCAATGAAACACATGCAGTTGGGAGAAACACTCAGCCATGGCTGGTGAGAGTGCAAGCTTGTACAGCCACTGTGAAAATCAGCATGGCTGTTACTCAAGAAGATAGAAATTGATTTACCTCAAGATCCAGCTATACCGCTCTTGGGCATATTCCTAAAGGATGCTTCATGTTACCACAGAGATACTTGCTTGTCCATGTTTATTGGTGATCTATTCATATTAGCCAGAAATTAGAAACAACTTAGATATCCCTCAACAGAAAAATAGATAAGAATAATGTGGCACATTTACACAATGGAATATTACTCAGATGTTTAAAAAAAATAAAGCTTCCAATACCAGGGTTAGGTTGTTGGCCAAAGGGGGGGCGGGTCTCATGGGAATTCCCAAACATCCTAAACTATTGACAAGATTATAGGCTGTTCTTCACAAACAAGGCCCCATTGTGTCTTTGGTATAGGAAGATACTTTGCATACTACCAAAGGAGAAAAGGAAATGCCAACCCGGCCACAAACCCTCTGATTCACATTGGTGTCTAGCCTGCAAGATATGCTAATGTAATAGTGGCACAAAGCTTGTGGGAGTAACCAAGCAATATCTGATTTGACTTAAGGCTCATTCTTTGGAGATGGAACACATACACAGCACTGCTTACATGGCCAAGCACCTGAGACTAGATAACCCAGGGACTTAAGGTAAAACCAAATGCTATTGTTCTAAACAAAACAACAACCTCTCCTCCCAAAAAACATAACAATATAATGACTACTAATGACATTCTGCGGTACTCACAGATCAATGCCTTGTTCTGCCATTGCTAGAGAAGCTTCCTCCTGAAGTAGATAAGTCCAAATACAGAGACTCACCTCCAGACATACAAAGAATAAGAGACCTTGGAATACTCAGACCTAAACAGGATATCTCCATCAAATTTCCACTCTCAGCCATCAGGGAGCCATCAGTGGAGGTAGAAAGCCAGCATGGATGACAGATACCAAGGAAACAAGGCCCTCTAAATCTACAGGACAAATGCACATATGAACTCATAGCTCCAGGAGATCTGATACCCTCCTCTGGCTTTGGACAGCACACACATGCACATACAAACAAACATAAATAAAATCAATTTTTGAAAAATGAAAGAATAAGTTTTAAAAATAAAATAAAAAAGTAAAAAATATTCAGTATCTTGAACATTTGAGATGATGGGAGGAGAGAAAAAACCATGGAAGTTCATTCTTGTGAGCAATGTAAGTTTCCTGATTCATTTGTTCTTTTATCTATTTTATTATTTTGCTTTGTTGAACACTGCTAGGGACTGAATCCAAGGCCTTGCAAAGGTTAGGCAAGCATTTGGGCACTTGTCCCCACCCCTTGCCCATCAAACATTTTTTGAGTATCATTTAATATGTGTCAGATGTTCAGGTACCAAGCTGGAGGTATGACTAGAACATAGTTTCTGTAGCCATCAACTAACACTGAAGACTTCCTTTCCTTCTTTGTAGTAGACTGTCTTCACTGACTGGTTTTATTCTGATTTTAATATTTATCTAGAATATTTTTCTCTTCTATAGAATTTGGAAAGCTTAAATTTTCACTTTCTAAAACAAAACCCTAGACTTTGTTATAGTGGGACTTTGTTCTGTTACACTGTAAAAAATTGTAAATAATTGTTCCACCTACTGGTTTAATAAAAACACTGATGGGCTGAACGCAGACAGGAAGTATAGACCGGGCTACCAGACTAAGAAAACTCTGGGAACAGGAAGAGCAGAGCAGAGATGCCAGAAAGATACCAGAGAGACGCCAGATGAGACGCCAGCAGAAGCAGAGGAAAGAAGCTGAAATGCTGCTCTGAGAAAAAGTACTAAGTTGCATGGCTAAACAAGATAAGAATCATGGGTTTAAGAATTAAGACTTAGCAAGTTATATGACTGAGCCATAGGCCAATCAGCATAAAATTAATATAAGCCTCTGTGTGTTTCTGTGGAACTGTGGGTCTGCAGGTGTGGACCACAGGTCAGATAGGCCAGAAATCTATTATTACAGTTATAACTGTACGAAATTTGGAAGGTGAAAGTAGAGAGCATTCTCTTTACTATTGGCTTATTTCATTGCCAAGTCCTCACATGTGAAGCTTTATTTTAAAGAAAAAAGTGTTTTGCCCACATGTATGCCTGTGCACATGTATGTGCAGTGCTGGAGGAGGCCAGAAGAGGGCATCAGATTTCCCCTAGAGTGGAGTTACAGACGGTGGTGAGTGGCCATGTGAGTGCAAAGTACCCAACAAACCTCTAGAAGAGCACCTCTTTCTAGCCCCAAATGTGAAGCTTTGGGGAGTGACATTACAGTGTCCATCCCCCAGCTTTCTCCATGATGTCAGATGGATTCTATCTCCAGCTCCTCCGTGCCCACTTCCTAATACCTCCACCTAGTTATGGTCATGCATTCCTGAGTCCAGTTGTTTAAGTCATGGCTTCCAGGGAACAGCTTCCTAGGGACTTGGTTCAAAGGAGTAGTTCTTTCTATCAATAAGATCTGTCAATGACTCCAGTAACAGCTATTTCAATTTGTTAAACTCATTTCTGCTTAAAATATGGAAAGTTGCTTCCATCTCCTTTCTTGAATCATTCAGAATAGCCTCTCTTTGAATAATATTCAAAATCTCAGGGACACAGCTTTGGGGGCTATTTTTGTTGTAATTGTATTTACACTCTATATTTATTTTTATCTCTGCTTCTCCCCTGTTGTGAAGAGGAGGCTGGAAAAGTCAAATCTAAGGTACACAGACTATAGTTTCCTGTTTGTATTCACACACAATGCATAAACAGTCAGTGGTTCTTCTGCCCTCCTGGCTTAGGAAAACGGAATGATCCCATTCCCTGCTGAGCACAGTGTTTATTCATCTGCTAGTGACTACCTGTTACTGGCCAGCCACAAATATTACTCTAGAGAGATAAAGTAATTTTTATCATCTAAAAGTTTTCCAGTGGGGTCCAGAGAGACTCAGTGATTAAAGGCACTTGCTTCTCACACAGAGGACCTGAGTTCAGTTGTTCTAAATACTCACATCAGGCGGTTCACAACATTCTATAACCCAATGCCCTCTTCTGGCTTACACAAGCATTGCATGCATGTGGTAAGCATAAACTTATGCAGGCTCACATACATGCATGTGAATAATAAAGAAAGAAATATTGAAAAATAAAAGGTTTCTGGATGAGTATGGCAATGCCTGTCTTCAGCTCATCACTAAGGAGGCAGAGGCAGGCAGAAATATTGTGAATTTAATGTCTACACAGTGAATTCCTAGGCTTGATAGAGAGACGCTCCTCAAAAAAAAAAAGCTTTTCAGCTTGATGTAGTTAAACCTCAAATCCGTGGACAAAAGAAGCTATCAGGTTCTCCCAGCATTCTTCAGTCCCTACCTGCTACAGGATATGGCTGACACACCCCACCCTGGAGCTCTCTAGCCCAGAGGCTGGTGCTGTGGGATTATGTTCTGGTGTGTTGTAGATATTTGTCCCTCCCATTACTTTAGTAGAATGGTGATTGGCCAGAAGGCAGACAGCAAGTGAGGGTGGGGCTACCAGACTAAGAAAACTCTGGGAACAGGAAGAGTCAGAGAGAGAAGCTGTGTGCTTCTGACTAGTGAACAAGATCTAATGGAGCACAGGTGAGCCATGGGTCATATGGCAGGACAGATTAGTGGAAATGGGTTCAGATGAAAGAGCTAGCTAGCAATATGCCTGAGCCACAGGCCAATCAGCATAAAATTAGTGTAAGCCTTTGTGTGATTATTTGGGGCTAAGTGGCAGTGGGTCCAAACCTCAGGGTTAGGCTGAAAAGTCCAGGCCAGAAATTTCCTGCTACAGGCTAGGCTGCCCTTCCCCTTATAATCGGGCCAGTTTGGTTACCTGCCCCTGATTTATCTTTTGCCCTCTTGGCTGCCACACCTGCTTCCCCTCTTCCTTCCTCTCCCAATTCCCCACACAGCTCAGAGTCATGTCCACTCAGGACTCTCTCAGATGTCTCTGCCTCTGGCTGTGCTTTCTCTTTTATCTACAGGATCTCACACTAGCCATGGGATTTTGTCAAATTTTCATACTTTGCTATGGTTCTGTTTCTAAAGTGCCTCCTGGGGAAGCAATAGTAGGTAAGTGTAAAGATTAAGCTTAAGAAGGCAAAACACAGGCTATCCCTGTCTGGCTTAGTCATGCAGCCATCATTTGGGGTGACATGTGTCTGTACTATAGGTTCCCAGCCATGGTGGCTGAATAACTGACTCCAAAATCAGGCAATAATAGAGGCCTGTGATGCCCATACTCCTGTGCATGTCTGTAATTACAGCATACATTCTAATTACAATGCTTCTTACCAAAGTATTCTTGCCCAAAGAAAGTATAATAATATTGCTTTTATTTTCAGTCTACTTACACGCAGGGTTATATTGTCACAATTGCCTAGCTATAACTTGGGTTCCACCACTTGAAGCAGTGACACAGAGGTGACTGGGGTGATGCTACCCTGTAATGGCAACCTTAAATTGTTGAACACCCTCTGCATCTAGGTAGCTGGGACCTTATCCACCGCCACCTCCCACACACAGCTTTGAAGTGTGTGTAGGTGAGGGGTGGAAAAAAAAACTTGCAGGCATAAAAATCACCTCCCATAATCTGGATCCCTGAGTCAGAACTAAACCACTGATCTCATTGGCCAGTTTTTCAAAAATAGTGCAGTAAAGTCATATATCATTTTTTAAACATCTTCCCAAATTTTACTGTGTGCTTCTGGTTCATGAAAATATTGTTGTTAATACAAAAGCCACAGCCTTCATCTGTAGTTGGTTTTTGCTCTTTTGGAGGGTCCACCACCCAGCTCCCAAATGAATTACTCACAGAAACTTATTCTTAATTATGAATACTCAGTTTTAGCTTGGCTTATTTCTAGCCAGCTTCCTTAACTTTAATTATTGCTTCTACTTTTTGCCTCTGGGGTTTTCCTTTTCTATTTCTGTATGCCGTGGTTTTTCCTCTGTGGCTTGCTGTGTATGTAGGTGACTGGACCCTTTGTCCTCCTCCTTCTCCAGCTACTTCTTCTGTCCTTTCAAATTTCTCTTAAATATTCTTTCTGCCTGCCAGCCCCGCCTAGCCTTTCTCCTGCCTTGTTATTGGCCGGTCAGCGCTTTATTAGACCATCAGGTGCTTTAGGCAGGCAAGTAACACAGCTTCACAGAGCTAAACAAATTTGACGTAAACAAAAATAACACACCTTGAAACAATTCTACAATATTTATCCTAAAGAGAATAAGAGACAGTTTATTCTGGAGCCATTTTGAGTGACCACGGCCTGGGGAACACAGACTTAAGTTATCTTAAATGTTCCAGTGTGGAAGCAGTTTCATGAAGTTTTTATATTTTACAAAACAAAGAAAGTCACAAATCAAGTCATTGCACCAGAGAGGAGGATGCAATGAGATAGGGGAGGGGTATTTTATAGACCCCAAGTTCTGAAATTCCAATTGATCCATCAGTCTCTTTAGACACAGACTCCTTCCAGGAGCTTTTTATTCACAGCCAGACATGGCTTTTTTTTTTTTTTTTTTTTTTTTTTTTTTTTTTTTTTTTTTTTTTTTTTTTTTTTTTTTTTTTTTTTTTTTTTTTTTTTTTTTTTTTTTTTTTTTTTTTTTTTTTTTTTTTTTTTTTTTTTTTTTTTTTTTTTTTTTTTTT
>PVIH01000076.1:137032-199112 GCA_004025045.1 Sigmodon hispidus | reverse complement strand
GGATGGATTAATTATAGGGAGTGGTAAAAATGCTTAGTGATTGTTTTGTTTTATTGTCTTGACAAAACAGAAATGGTGGGAGGACCCAAAGGTGGAGTTTGTGAGTAGGCCTGTGATGGTCACCCAGCTGTTTACTAAACGTCATGTTGCATGCAGTTTCATTTCCAGTATTCAGTTAATGGCTTAGTTCTACTGTGTAGCAGTAAGAAAAGCTGGTTATGCACTCTAGGTACTAGCACATGGGCAGATACTTTAAGCACAATCAAAGTCACTGTAAGAAAGATTTGTAAATCAGGTAAAGGAGATCCAAAAATGGACTTTATGGGCTGAAGAGATGGCTCAGAGGTTAAGAGCACTGGCTGCTCTTCCAAAGGTCCTGAGTTCAAACCCACTAATCACTTAGTGGCTCACAGCTATCTATAGTGAACTCTGATGCCCTCTTCTGTCATGCAGGCATACATGCAAATAGAGCACTCAGATACATAAATAAATAAATATTAAAAAAGAATGGACTTGGTAATGTTGGTTTGGGGAATCATAGGTATCAAAATACAGTCAGGGCTGGAGAGATGGCTCAGTGGTTAAGAGCACCGACTGCTGTTCCTGTGGACCTTGTTTCAGTTCTCAGCACCCACATGGCAGCTAACAACTATTGTAATTCCAGTACCAAAGGATCTGACACCCACGGCAAAACGCCAATGCACATGAAATACAGTCAGGACTTTTAGGAGAAGTAGATGAAGAAGAGGGAGGAAGGAAGGAAAGGAAGAAAGGAAAGAGAAAGAAAGAAAGAAAGGCTGATTCTAGGGTTGACATAGCAAAAATACAAGATGTGTTTAAAACACCTTCATGTTCCAGAGTGACCAAGCAAACTGAAATCCCTGGGAATCTGCAAAACTCTTAGGAGGAGACAGAATCCTATAGGGTACATACACACTTTGAGTCAGCTGCTTCTGAACCAAAGCACTCCCAGGACAGCAGTCTTTATCTAGATCCGATGAGATTGAAATCTTTTATCTTCTGCGTCCTGGGGCACCAGCCCTGTTCCCACTCACACCCAGCATGCATAATGACCTCTCCTAAGGGCCCACACACCAGTCTAACTTTTTTTAAAAAAATCATAAATGATTGTGCTTTTTTCTTGCCTGCCCCATTGGCCTAACCCCACCCTCCACCCCCCCACCCCTGGACAATTTTATTTTTAATACTAGCTTGAAAGTTATTTTGGGAAAGACATTCCCTGTACTTAGGGTTATTTCCTGTTCTCTTCTCTTGTAGAAAATAACATGTACATTTAAATATTAGTTTGTATAATTATTTATGTGTTACTCTATACCAGCTTTGTAGGGTCAGGGACAGGAGAGCAGGACCAGCTTGGTGCATGTGTGTGGAGAGAAGGCTAGATGTAAAGGGAAGACATAAAGAATTTTTATGGCTACTTTAGAAAATTGTACCACTTCTCTGGAATGTTTATTTTTTTTCCTTTAAAATTATTATTTTAAGTCATTACAAATACTTAAAAATTAGTGTTTCATCTCTCAAATTTTAGTTTTTTAGTTGCTTTTTTTTTTTTTGCAATCGTGGTGGTGTTTGTTTTTCTTTGCCCCCCCAGCCCCCCCCCTCGGGTTTCTCTGTAAAGCCCTGGCTGTCCTGGAATTCAGACCAGGCTGACCTTACATTTAGAAATCTTATAGTCTCTCTTTATCTTCACTGCTCAGCATACACATCTGGAAACTGTGATGAGTGTGGAGAAAGAATGGGGAATTTTCGAGAGAAAATGGGAAAACTTGGCTTTTAAAAAATTGATGCGATCACCACATATTTAGAATCAATTTTTCTACGTATTTATTCTTTGCCTAAACTGATATGAACTGGCACCCAGGTGAAATAGTGATAAGACTGAGGCAAGAAGTGTTTTGACTTAATATTCATTGTTATGTTTATATTCTCTGGCGGTGTCAATGCAGACTTCTGAAGGAAAGTGAGTTGGGGTGGGATGGGGTGGTCAACATAAGGTTCTTTAAAATGCATTTGGGGGGGCTAGAGAGATGGCTCAGCGGTTAAGAGCACCGTCTGCTCTTCCAGAGGACCCAGGTTCGATTCCCAGCACCCACATGGCAGCTGACGGCTGTCTGTAGTTCCAGTTCCAGGCAAACACCAAGGCAAATAAATAAATAAATAAAGTTTTAAAAAATAAAATAAAATGCATTTGGATTTCTTTTGTAGCCTCTGAGCTTCGCAGGGGCAAGTGTTGTGGTGCTGTTCTACACTTCCATTGTATTCTTGTGCCTTGTGATATTTTGCATTTGTGAAAAATTACTGGTGCTAATAATTTTTGTTAATCACCAAAAAAATATACAAGTCTTCATCCTTAGTCATTTACAAATAATGTATTAAAAGGGTTTGGGATATCTCAGTAGAGTGCTTGCCTAGCATGCATGAGGCCCTAGACTTAATTCCTAGCACTAAAACAAAGTAGTAAAAATAAAATAAAAATGTAAAAGGAAACTGTAATCTAATTTACATTTGTGGCACATCATGACAGAAAAATCTAACAGTCAAATATAATTATAACTGCTAGCCAATTGATATGATGCTGCCTCAGGATATTAAATCTGTGACATTTTCTATTGGTGGGCTGGGCCTCCCCCCTCCCCCACCCCCATCATTTTATATCTCAGGGGAACCTTTCCCAATTAACTGTGACTTCTGTTGAAAGCTGTTTTCTCATAGAAGGCAATCAGCCCTATCTTCAAGCTAAGGCTTTTGTGTTACATGTTCACCCCAAAGGGAGGGACCATAATCCTGTTAATAGGAAACAGCTCTGGTTGCATAGCACAGACCTATAAAACGTGAGAGGGAATACGGATGCAGCACAGGGTTGATGAAATGATCTGCCTTTGAAGCCATGTCTTGTCATGTTCGGACACATGTTGTTATGAATGTGTATTTATATCGTGATGAACATGAATCACAACTGACCTGGTGGAAAAGCTGCTTCGTGTGCTGCACCAAGACACTGGGTGAGAGTGACCCTGGGCTCCTGACAAGTCTGGGCTTTCTCTTCTAGTCCTATAGCATTTGCTGAATCTTGATACTCTCTATCCTGTAGGAGTCCAGAGGACCTGTGGGGTGTGTGTGTGTGTGTGTGTGTGTGTGTGTGTGTGTGTGTGGTCTTTAATTGAGACTATTTCTTCATATAATGTGTTTGATCACAGTTTCCCTTCCTTTATCTTCCTCATCTGTCCTACCCCACCCTTCTTTCTCTTTCTTTAGAAAACAAACAGGCAAAAAACATCAGAATTTAAAAAAGAGCATGAGAAACATAGATACATAAACACATACTTGCCATAAAAACCCCACAAAATTGTCAGCTATAATATACAAATAAAACCTCATATGGAGGTTGCCTCAGTATAGTTAAAAAATACCTAAACAAAGCAATATAAGACCAAAAATCCGGGGCTGGAGAGATGGGTAAGCGGTTAAGAGCACCCTCTGCTCTTCCAGAGGACCCGGGTTCGATTCCCAGCACCCACATGGCAGCTAACAACTGTCTGTAGTTCCAGTTCCAGGCAAACACCAAGGCAAATAAATAAATAAAGTTTTTTTTAAAAAAAAAAAAGACCAAAAATGTCCAAAAAATATTATTGAGTTAGTTTTGTGCTGCTTCACATTGGGCCTGCCCTTAAGTGTGATTAATGCACAGTGGAGTAAGACTCCACTGGAGAAATCCAATTTCTCCTTTGCAAGTTAATTGGAGATGGCTTCTTGGTTAGAATGGGAGCTGGTGTCCACTGACCTCTCAGTACTGGGACCCCATCTGGCTTAAGCCTGTATAGGTCCTGTGCATGCTGCCACAGTTTCTCTGAGCCCATATGTGATCAGTGTTCCTGCCTCTGGAAGACACAGTTTCCCTGAGGTTCCCCTCTATCCCCTCTGGCTCTTATCATCTTCCTGCACAGTCCCCTGGGCCCTGAGGAGAGGGATTTGATAGAGACATCATCCCTTTTAGGACTGAGTGTTTCCAGGACTTTACTCTGCACACATTGTCCTCCTGTGCCAAGAGGAAGCTTCTCTGATGGTGGCCATAGTAGAATGTTGTTGGGGTCATTTTATGTGTTCTTCTAGAAGAACAATGGTATTTGGTTTTACCCTAGGCCCTATCTAATCTCAGGTTCTTGGACACTCAACTGTAGACATGAAAATTTCTACCCTTCTGGAACTGAGGGCAGCAGCACTGGTCTCTTCTGGGATCTTGGGGCAGGGGAGGGTTGAAGGTTTTAATGTTAGACAGATGGATCCAATGGGGGAAACCTTCAAGTGTGGCAGTTGTGGGGGTTGTTAGAATTACTTTATAGGGTCCTGTCCACTTTGGAGAGAGAGGGGAAGGGCGTTGGCCTGGAGGAGAGACTAGGACCTGATCTTCAATGCTGATTTGGGGTAGACTTGGGTTGGGATACAGCTTGGGCAGTGAGTCATCAGTAAAATCTCACAGAAGGGAAAGGAGGTGGTGGAGGAGAGAGAAAGGAGGTGATCAGGAAGGGGTGAAGCTTTAGGAGATATTCCCGGAGGGAGAACTGGCCTTCCGTACAGAAGTTCAAAAGGTGAAATACCTAGAGGTTTTTTTGGAAGGGCTTTAAGCCTGAAAAGGGCTAGAGGTAGCAACTTTACCCAATCTAGATGAAGTTCCTGTGACATTTTAACAAGAATATTTTTTTAAAGAACAGTTGGCTCAGTCCACCTTGCCTGAAGACTGAGGGTGGTAGGGAATATGAAAGTGCCAGGAAATATTGAGGGCTCTAGATAATTTTTGAGAAATCTATGAGGTAAACTTGGGACCATTATCAGATTGAAGAGAGGCAGGAATCCCAAACTGGGGAATTATCTCCTGAAATAGAATATCAGAGATTATCTGAGCCTTCTTATTACCAATAGGATATGTCTCTACCCAACCAGAAAATGTATCTACAAGGACTAGAAAATATTTGGCTCGTCTGACTGTAGGCATTTGGGGGAAGTCTAACTGCCAGTTTGTCCCTAGAATGGACCCCCTGGCTTGGTGGGTAGGGAAGGGGATGCTACGATATTTGGAATTAGGGTCCAACTTTTGACAGATTGTACAAGAGGCAATGATAGATTTTAAGAATTGTAGATCTTCAGAAGTAGGTTGAAGGTGGGCTTTAACAAAGTGGGCCAAAGCCTGACTGTTAGGGCAGAAAAGCTGATGTAGATAGGACAGAATCACTCTAATATTAGGTGACTGTGTAGGTTGCAGTATGTGGATTCCCTGGGGTGAAGGTGGTGAGACCATAACAGCGCCCTGAAGGGCCACTGTTCTAGCTGCTGATCTGCTCTGTTGTTTCCCTGAGAGACAATGGAACTGTATGTCTGATGAAACCAACAGTGGATAATCCCTATGGCTTCAGGGATGTTGGAGGCCTTTAACAGGGCCATAATATGGCTCAAATTTAAAATTAAACCTCCCTTTGTTGTGAGAAGCCCACACTCTTTCCAGAAGGCAGCGTGGGATAATAGAATATGAAAAGCATACTTAGAATCTGTATAAACATTTAGAGACTGTTTCTCTGGAAGGCCCGTGTGAGAGCTACCACTTCAGCCTGCTGGTTTGTAGTGTGTGAAGACAATGTTCTTGCTTCCACTGTCTCCATATTGGATACTATAGCATAGCCTGCCTTTTGGGTCCCCTCATGCAGGTATGCCATCTGTATACCATGTATAAGTGGCCTGAGGCAATGTAGCCTCCGGTATGTGTGAGCGGGTGGACCGATAGTTCTTCTAAAGTTTCAAAACAAGAATGAGAGAGGGTGTGTTCATTACTAGGGTGGGGAAGGGGAGTAGAGATATTCAGAGGTGGACAAAGCTGAAAGGTGAGTGTAGGGTCTTCAGCTCCTTGGAGAGAAAGGACTGGGGAAGGGGGTAAGGTCTGTAAGTCCTTATAGGGAAGAAGGTGGGAAAGGACAGTGATAGGTGACCCAAAGGTTAATTTCTTTGACTCTCAGCAGCAGCTAGGACACCTATGCAAGGTGCCTGTCCCTGAGTGGTAAGATCTAATGTTTTTGATAGATATGCTACCAGAGCAAAGGAGGGTCCTATCTGGTGACTCAGGACACCAAGAGCAAAGCCCTCTTTTTCTGTCACATAAAGGCAGGAGGGACAAGTTAAATCTGGAAGCTGAAGAGCTGGAACTTGGAGCAGAACCTGTTGGAGCCTTTGAAAGAGTTTTATAACTGGGTGGAGAAGAGGTTCCGGGGGGATCCTAGTGCTGCCTCGTATAAGGGATGAGCTAGAAGGGAGAAGGAGGGGATCCATGATATTGGGAAACCAGCCATTCGCAGAATGATAGAATCCCTTTTTTTTGTGGTAGGGGCTGTCAGGGGTTGGAGCTGCTTCCTGTCTATGGTAATAGCCTTGTGAGTTGAGATAATAGTCAGACATAAATAGGAGACCTGGGGGGTAGGTGGACAACTGGACTTTGGAAGGTGGTTCACGTATTGTATAAGTTTTTATTTGGGGAGAGATGGAGAACATAGGTCAGAAGCTAGTGCCTAATAGGCATGGGCTGTTTCTAAATCCCTGCAATAATACACTCCAAGTGAGCTGTGTAGACAGGTAAGTGTCAGGGTCAGTCCAGGTGAAACCAAAGATATTCTGTGACTGAGTGCTAAGAGGTATAGAAAAAAAAGGCATCTTTTAGGTCTAGGACTGAGAAGTGGGAAGTTCCTGGAGAAATGGTAGACAGCAAAGTATACGGGTTTGGTACTACAGGATGGATAGGAACCACAGCGGAGTTAATGAGCCCAAGATCTTGAACTAGGCGACAGGCTCCATTAGACTTTTTAACTGCAAGAATAGGGGTGTGAAAGGGGAAGAAATAGGGCAGAGTAGCTTCTTCCTTAAGAGATCAGAGATAGTAGGATTGAGTCCTCTGAGGCTTTTCAGTGGCAGTGGGTACTGAGCTTGTTCTATGTACTGGAGAGGATCCTGCAGTTGGATCACAATTGGCAGATGGTGTCTAGCAACAGAAGGGTTCTGGGTGTCCCACACTTGTGGGTCCACTTGTGAGGCTGGAAGAGAATATGGAGGGCTAGAGATTACAGGTTGAGTGGACAGCAGAAGGAACAAGGGAACAGTTGGAGCAGCTGGCGAGGCTGGATTCAGGTGAATGTGATTACTAAAAGAAATGAAAGCTCCCATTTTAGCTAAAATATTCCTTCCCATTAGGAGTACTGGGCAGGTTGGCATGACCAAAAATGAGTGAGTGATAGGGATATCTTTGAAAATGCAATTAAGTGGAAGTGTCTGATGAGGCCAGAATTGTTTGCCTCCCACCCCAACAGTGGAGAGGCTGAAAAGAGAGGTGGACTCCCAAAACTCCTGCAGGACCAAGTATTTGGCTCTGGTGTCCATGAGGAAAGAGATGGAATGCCTTGATACTGTTATGACTACGTGAGGCTCCATTTTTGTGATGACAGTTGTCAGGTTAGGGAGGCCTGAACATCAATCATCCGCAGCCAGGCCTAGGAGAGCAGCTGGAGAATGGTCAGTGTGTACTGCCTCTTTGCCCTTTGGGGCTTGGAAACAGTCATGGGGCCAGTGGTTCCTATGGTACCTAGGGCACTGCCTGGATGGCCTCCACGAGACTGAGCATGAGCAAGACCATGGCCAAGCTGGCCACACGGAAAGCATGCACTGGGATGTCTATGTCTATTCACCACGGGAGGAGGCGAAGGAGCTGGTCAGACAACCTTGGCCAGCAGGAGGTATCTTTCCTGGTGTGTTCTCTCATCTCTCCTGTGATACACCTTAAAAGCCAGCACTAAGACTTCTGCCTGTGGAGTCAGTGGCCACTCTCAAGAGACCTGAGTTTGGCCTTAATGTTAAGGTAGCTCTGGGTAAAAAGATGGGTCATGAGGTGTTGCCATCCTTCAGTGCTCTTGGGATCTAAGTTAGTATATGGTAAGAGCACATTTGTGAGATGTTCCAAACACTGGGAAGTGTTCTCCTGTTTGCAACTTTTCAAAACTGACTGGCTTCAGAGCAGCTCTACGCAGACCTGCCAGTAAGCAGGTCACAAAATTGTCTCTGGCTAAGACTTCCTTAGTGTGTTATAGTTCCAGTGTGGGCCTACATCTGGAACAGTCTCGGCTCCTGGGGAGTGTGCTACATTTGTTTGTTGAACCTCATCTACATGCGTTCTGGCCTGTTCCCAAACTCACCTACACTCTTCAGGGAAGAGATTTTTTTTGTCAGAATAGTATATACATCGTAAAAAGTGAGATCATAGGATTGCGTGATATACTGGAATTCCTTTATAAAGATGGTAGAGTTAGAACTATAAGAGCCCAATTTCTTTGCCACTTGAGAATGTTCTGACAGAGGAAATAGAGTATCAACTTTCACTATCCCATCTGTTCCTGCCACTTCCCACAGAAGGAGGACTGTATCAGGATCCCTAGAAGCGCAAGAGCGAGTGACTGGTGGGGTAAACGTAGGAGCCAGGTTTGGAGTTTCTGGAAAGGAGGGAATCAGAGGAAACACACTGTAGGAAAGTGTTGAGATTTGAAAGGTGGAGGGTCATTAGCAGGATCTATAGGAGTACAAGGGTCTTCAGGGTCTGAGGGAGTGGCTAGAAGCAGGTGGGCAGGGGAGCAGGAAGTCAGAAGAGAAGGTTTAGAGCTGAGACATGCAAGGGCTTGTATATAGAGAAACTCTTTCCATCTGCCCATATGCTGGCAAAAGTTAGATAGCTCCCTAAAATATCGGGGTCTAGTGAGCCATTAGGCAGCCATTTTGAATTATTATCCAAGGGGTACTTAGGCCATTTTTTTGTACAATAATGGATGAACTTGGTAGTGTCTAAATAAGGCATAAGACTAAGTGGCTTGAGAGTCTCAAGCACACATCCCACAGGAAAGGATGGAGAAATGTTTTTCCACTGGCTTATTCCCCATTATTGAGGCCCAGAGGGGGTTGGGAACACACTAAATCTGGGTCGTCACCCAGCAGAGCGGTCCCGAAGGACATTATAACTACAGCTAAGCAGCTCAGTCTGCTCTCAGAGTAGATGTTGGGACAATGTCCAGAACAATGTCAACTATCCCTAGACACTCGTCAGCATCTGGAATGGGTGTCAGAGTTAAGCCCAGACCAATGCAAGCCACTCCTAAAAACCCTACAGTTCTCAGGGGCGAGCGCCAAACCCAACGCTAACCACTACAGAGACCTGTCAGCACTACAGTGAGTGTCCAACATGCTATCAAGAGAAGCCTGCCAGCATCCAGGAAACAGAACCCTGCAAACAAGTCCAAGGAAGGCCAGGGATGAGTGTCAGATGACAAGTGACAGCCATGACCAGTGAATCGTGGCTGAGTGTGGCCCTCTGCGAGACTAGAGTCCTACCAGAAAGCTGGACAATCAACGGTCTTTTCTGAGGACAATAGTTCAAACTTAAACTTGTTGAACCTCATCTACATGCGTTCTGGCCTGTTCCCAAACTCACCTACACTCTTCAGGGAGGAGATTAAACTGACTGAAGGGGAAAACCTTACCAATCAAAGCCACTGGTGTTCGAACATGGTGCAGCGAAGCAGACAGGAGGCCGCCTGGTGGAGGCCTTAGCCAGGGTTCCCCCCAACTCCCGTATCGATGCTGCTTAGGCCCAGGAGAGTGCCTTGCCAAGTCACAGCACCAAAATGTTGGGGTTTTTTTTGCTTGTGATAAGAGACACACCACCAGATGCCACACAAGAGTTTATTTAAGGGAGTTACTGAGCAAGTACCGGGAAGCGGGGAGGGGGAAGCGAGAGAGGGGGTCAGCCTTCATGTGTTGTTTTTTTGAGAGCAGGTGGACACAGAACTACATAGCCATGCCTGGTGGACATGCCCTTCCTACAGTGTGCTCTGCTGGCACCATGTTGGGCCTGCCATGTGGCTGCTACCAGGAATTCTTACAACCAAACCTTAACCCTAACCCCAACCCCAACCCTAACCTCAACAGCCCTAACCCTAAGACTTACCCCAACCAAACCCTAACCCCAATCCCAACCCTAACTCCAACTTTAACCCCAACCCTAACTGTTCTAACCTCAACCCCAACCTAATCCTAACCCCAACCTTAACCCAAATCTAACCCTAACTCATACCTTAACTATAACCTCCAGCCCAAACCTTAACCTAACACTTTGTCAAAGCCAAACTATAAACCTAAATCCAAACCTTTGACTAATATGAACTCTTAAGCACACTTTAAATATAATTCTAACCCTATCTTCAAATCTTAGTCTTATTCTAACCCTGACAAATTACAAACATTAAAACCTCCACAGAATAAGATATAGGTACAAAGATCTAAAGGTTTGTTTAAATATTAATACTAGGCAGCCAATACCATATCAGTAACTAATACTTCAACTCTTCTAAAAAGTCACCAGAAAGGCCTAGGATTCTGAATGGGGTACCTTACAAGAGGCATTTGACATTATTTTAGGATATATAGCAGACTATAAAATTCTCATACACCCAAACCCAACCTTTCCTTGCATCATAGACATAATTTATATTAAGGAATAAGGTAATTGGGTGTTATAGCAAAAATAAAAAATAGGATGAAACATGAAACCTATCCACACACTCTGAGAATAGATACTCAAATTTTGAGAAACACATTTAGACCATGTTTGAGGCATTAAAAAGTCTAAACCTGTTGGAAGGCTCTGTTAAGCTTGCGGTTTCAGTCTACTATGACCCACAGCTCTCTGAGTTCTGTGCAAAATGAAGGACATCCTCCCCCATGTCCTGCTCTCTGCCTGACCTTATCAGAAAGCTGTCTATCCCTAAGCCTGGATGCCTGGCCTATCCCAAGTGTGACCTTTGACACAGATCTCTGCAATTGCTCACCCCCTGCTGCCCATATGATAATTAGGTATTGTGCTCCAGCTGTATGGCCCATTTTCCCATCTGCTGTCTTCATCCTCACTCTGAAATAAAATTAAGCTACAACACTGAAACTGTCTCCCGGAAGCCATATCCACAACCGTTTGACCCACCTCTGCTCCCTCCTCTCCCACGGACCGGTGGCCAAGGATCTCTGAGGAAGAAGGAGACCACATAAACCCTCTGCTTCCAGACCAATCCATAACCGTACATGCTATGTACCACGGTTTCCTTGAGTTTTGGAGGAATACTTTGCTCAGTAGAGATAAAACAAAGCTATCAACCCAGAAAGGATCCATCCACGAAAGAGAACTCAGGATGGTGAAATATCCAACCTGATGGAAGAACTTGCAGCCACAGAGGTATTCCCACCAGACGTGGTGGTTGCTGACACCCCAAACTTGAGACCCAAATCACACATAATACTTTGTTTGTTTCCAGCGTCAAAGCCCTGATGAATGAGTTACCCCAAACTAAAAACCAAAAACCATGACTAATTTTAAAACGTGTAAAAAAAAAAAAAAACCTGAGAGGTAATTCGATTCACAGATCAGAGATTTTGACAAATGCAGGTGAAAAGCCTTTGAGGAAACACCAAGGGTGACCTCCAGCCACACACCAGGAGACAAAGAGCATGCGCTGTGGCACCGTCACTGCTTTTGAAGGTCACCATCAGTACATTTCTCTGCTCCTTGTTGATCCTATCCTTGGCCATTTCTTGTCCTTCTCCCTGGACCCTAATATTACCTGAATACATGAGGTACTAATTACACTATTTGCCTCACTGACACCTTGATCAGGAGATAAAACTCTGGGATTGTCACCCTCAAGTTAATGATCCAGCAACTCAACCAGAACATAGAATTAGTCTAATTGATGGTCTAAGGCACCTTACAGCAGCTACCTCTGGCTTTATGATCTTTATTAAGCTTTTTCAGTGCCTTGCATTTTATATGAAAAAGGATTTCAATTTGAGGTTGGCCTCCCTGATTCAACTTACTCTGCTCAAGCCTTGTTTCAGTTCTCCTCCTCAGTTAGGAGGAGAACTAACCAGATATACTATCCTTTTGAAACACAGTAAGTGTAGTGGTTTGGAAGAAAATGGCCCCCAACGGGAATGGTTACTATTAGAAGGTGTGGCTTTGTTGGAGGAAGTATGTCACTGTGGGGGCGGGCTTTGGGGTCTTTTCTCAAGCTCCACTCAGTGTGACAGTCAGTTGACTTCCTGTTCCAGCTCCAGCACAATGTCTGCCTGCATGCTGCCATGCTTCCTTCATGATCATTAATGAACTGAGCCCCTGAATTGTAAGCAAGCTACCCCAATTCAGTGTTTTTATTTATGAGAATTGCCATGGTCATGATGTCTCACAGCAATAGTAAACCCTAACTAAGACAGCAAGTTTTTCAAAACTCACAAATAAACTGGTATCATATAAGCTCATATTGGGCATAGATTTTACTTTGGCCCTGGCTGCCAAAAATAATACTAGATCCTAAGACTTTGGTAAATACATATCTGACCACTCTCCTAACACTTTGTATCTTCTCCATTATAGTCTCTCCTCACACTTTATATTTCCTTAATTACAGTACTACTAGCCTTTCTTTTGAATTGGCTCTGTATCATCTCTTTCCATCCTGGTGCCACATATCTACTGGGACACCACACAGAGACCTGAGAATAAAGCCAACTGGTAATTTACAGGGCTCTGCTATGTATATACTGTATAGGTATATATACTACCACTGTTGTTATTGAAGCTACCTGAACTTGGCCCACTCCAATCTTTCCCCCAGAATTCCCCAATCTTGTAGGATAGACTGGACTTAATATAGTCAGTATACTTAAAAATACCAATGCAATAGTCATCTATTGGAATGCTATAGAATGGACAGATAAGTCTGTTGGACCACACATGAGGAGCATAAATGCAAATGAGTATGCAAAACACTAAGCAATATAACCAGTGAATTAAAGTATACCAACCTAGACAGATAACAATAACCCTACTAAAACCTCCACTGACCCTAAATGTAGCTAAGCTATGGAAGTCAGCTTTACACCTGAATAGTATCAGTTCTGGGGCCAGCCCAGGATGGAAGTAGACAGGGACTATAAACTAGACTGAAGGGTCCAGCAGTAAATGTGACACAGAAACAAGAACAACCCTTCTCAGACATGGTTTTAATCCACCTGATGATAGTATATGCCCCCATTTGGAATAGAGGAACACACACACATACACACACACTCCGTAGGCTTCCCTAACCTTCCATACTTTGAGAAACTCTATCTATCAACCCATAAGATGTGGAATTGTTCACAGGTCCCAACTTGGTACTGGCTGATCTCTAATATGTCTCAATCATACATTTCATCATTATGGAATTCTAATGCTTTTGTAATGCATTGAGATACATAGTGTCTTTACTGAACCCAGACATCAACCCTTAGGACACTCTCTAGTAAGCTCACAATAAAGAAGTTTAAAACAAATCCAGGTACTTACTCTTCTAAGATCCTGCCCCAGGATTACACAGTATTGTACACCAGGCTTTGGGGGCACATGTAAGTTTAATTCCACCACAGTCTCAAACTATGGCTTTCCATATTGACTAACTATGAATTGATTTGGGTACATTTAGAAGTAAAACAAACTCCTGACACTTGCCGATAGAGTTTAACAATATTTGAGGCAATCAGCCTGTAGGAAACTGGTTATTTTATGCAGAAAACCCCAACTCTAAAATCACTAACATAAATGAAATGTATCTGGAGTTGGTGCATCCCCTAGTGGTATGAGATGATACTACAATAATGGCAAATTGGCTCAACTAACCCACCTGAGGGACATAGTATGACAATAATCAAGATGCTATCATGAGCATCTAGTGTCATGCATCAGGTATAGAAAACAGTTATTCAGCGATCATCAACAGTCAATAAGGAACTCACAGAATAGGACTTCACATACACAACTCAAATGTCTTGAAAGATATCTGATACATTCTGGACAGCTATGATCAAAAGGATGTACCAATCAGAATTTAGTATAACTACCCCCAAAGTACTTGATTGTAAGACTACATAGTAAATGAACTCGTGATGACGCTCATCATGCAAATAAAGACTACATATCCCCTATCAGAGGTAGAGAACCTTGGCCAATAGGTACACACCAGGCATGTGGCGCTGTGGACTTCACCATCTAAACCTGGGACTCTCAGATTCAGTACCTTTAGATACTAAGTATCTTTGACTACACTGTCCTAGAGTGACATCCTTGGAACTACTCCAAGTCACCACACAGGACTGCATTTGCCTTACTTCATTCTACAGCCAACCCTATAATAACTTACAAACAAAGACCTAATATGCCTAATAAAATGTCTTTGGTGGAAATCCATTGAATAGGAATTAACTATAATAATTTAATTACTAAAATTATAACTGCATCATACTGGGCTGGTAGATTAGATTTCAGGAGGTAACAGTATATTAACCTATAATATACCACATTTTTTTGCCTAGAACCATTATATATGAAAATAAATTATAGATACCTGTCATAAAAACAGATTATAAGAAAATAAAAAGGAGCTTAGCCAAAGAAGACTAGGGCAGAAGGCACCATGAGTGGTGGCCCTGTAGGAGGCAGGCCTGGGGGCCGAGGGGGACCAATAGTTCAGCAGAACATTCCTTCCAGCCTCCTCCAGGACCATGAGAACCTGCGACTCTTTGAGAAGCTTGGCCAGAAATGCTGGCCACTGGCCACTGCAGTTGTTCAGCTGTACCTGGCACTGCCCCCTGGAGCTGACCACTGGACCATGAAACACTGTGGGGCTGTGTGCTTCGTGAAGGATAACCCTCAGAAGTCCTACTTCTGAGTATTCGCCTTTATGGCCTTCAGGACTGCCAAGTAGGACTGAACTTTGCTGATGAGGGTGAAGCCCAGGCCTTCCGTCCTTGGTGCAGGAGAAGATTCAAATAGGAATCAGAGACAAAGTGGAGAAAGACGCCAGCTACCACCACCACCAGCACCAGCCAATGAAGAAAGAAGAGGAGGGCTCCCACCTTTGCCCCCACATCCAGGTGGAGACCATGGGGGCCCATCAGGTAGTCCACTATCTCTCGGACTTGTGACAGTCGACATTCAGAACCCTGACATCACTAGTTCACGATTCCGTGGGCTTCCTGCACCTGGCCCTGGCCCAGCTGATAAGAAACGCTCAGGGAAAAAGAAGATCAGTAAAGCTGATATTGGCGCACCATGTGGATTGAAACATGTCAGCCATGTGGGCTGGGATCCCCAGAATGGATTTGATGTGAACAACCTTGACCTGGATCTGCGGAGCCTGTTCTCCAGGGCAGGAATCAGCGAGGCCCAACTCACTGACGCAGAGACCTCTAAGCTTATCTATGACTTCATTGAGGATCAGGGTGGACTAGAGGCTGTCCGCCAGGAGATGAGACGCCAGGAACCACTCCCACCATCGCCACCGCCATGCCGGGGAGGAGGAGGAGGCGGAGGAGGAGGCGGTGGGAGTCAGCCTCTGCGACCTCCTATTGTGGGCAGTAGTAAGGGTCGTAGTGGTCCACTGCCCCCGTACCTGTGGGAGGTGCCCCGGCCCCACCAACACCCCGGGGGCCACCCAACACTGGGAATGGGCCAACCCCTCCCCCCTCCCTCCTACTCTGGTGTCTGCGGGGCCACCACCGGTACCTGGTGGGGGCCGGAGCACACTTTTGGATCAAATCCGGCAGGGGATTCAGCTGAACAAGACCCCTGGCGCTATAGAGAATGCAGTACAGCAGCCACCGCCTCAGAAGTCTGAGGGCCTAGTGGGTGCCCTGATACATGTAATGCAGAAGAGGAGTCGAGTCATCCATTCCTCAGATGAAGGGGAGAATCAGACGGGTGATGATGAAGAGGATGATGAGTGGGATGACTAAGCTTATTCCTTCCTGCAGGCCAGTTTCTCTCACTCTTCCGTCACTGCGTGCTCACTCTACCGTCCAGACCCCCTCCACTATTAGCTTCTACATCCAATCTTGATCAACAGATTTCAGTTGTCATCACTCAGAAATTCAAAAGAATAAACTAAGTCTTTGTGTCTAAAAAAAGAAAGAAAGAAAATAAAAAGAATAGAAGGTATAAGTCGTATACAACAATGTAAAAAAAAAAAAGAAAGAAAGAAAGAGAAAAAAAGAAAAAAAAGAAGGTATAAGTCAAGATTGACAATGGATACAAGCAGCCTATATACATATCAAATTGTGGGATAAAGAACCCAGTGCCGCTGATATCCCATAATCAATAACAGGAATGGACTTAATACTGTTAATTTAGGAACTACGACTCCTAATTTAAAAAAGATAAAAAATTAGCAATACTTTAGAAGGCACTCTCATGATAGCATTAAAAATAGAAAGCTGTGGAATTACATAGTGTTCCTCCTAGTTTTACCAAGCAATAATCCTTCAAAGGGAGTACATGAGGAAATAACTGAAAAGATAAACTAATTACTAAGGGAAAGCATAAAACTGTCCATCTCAGATAATTATAACTCATCAGTTTCATAAAACCACAAGGAGTCTGCAGTTTACAGTAGACTTTAGAAAAATTAACAAAATCTCTTCCATGATATCTGGAGTATCACCTGACTCTGAGGAACACATAAATAAAATATCAGATGCAAATGCCTAAGATTTTCTAACTATAGATATGGATAACATGTTCCCATTAAGATGATCTATAAACTTTAAGATGTCTGTGTAAGTTTCAAAGTAGGT
The DNA here is from genome assembly GCA_004025045.1 of Sigmodon hispidus. NCBI lineage: Eukaryota > Metazoa > Chordata > Mammalia > Rodentia > Cricetidae > Sigmodon > Sigmodon hispidus. The sequence goes on along the minus strand of PVIH01000076.1, from coordinate 182,366 downwards.
TTTCAAAATGACAACTTAAACATACTTAGGTGTTTCTCTTGCATAGGCCTGGCTAAATTAAGGATCATGAAAAACCTGTTTGTTTAATTGTTCTTGTTTATTTCTTTTTTAAAAAGGCAGTAGTGGTTTTAAAAAAAATTCTTAAAATGTTTGTATTTATAAAACAGGCCGTGGTGACACATGCCTTTAATCCCAGCACTCAGGAGGCAGAGGAAGGCCAATCTCTGTGAGTTCAAGGCCAGCCTGGTCTACAGAGTGAATTCCAAGACAGACAAGGCTATATAGACAAACTTGGCTTGAAAAACCAAAGGAGGAAATTTAGTGGAATTATGTGTTACATTGTAAATGATTTTCCCCGCCTATGGGTTTAATAAAAAGCTGACTGGCCAGAGGCAGACAGGAAGTGTGGGCAGGGCTACCAGGCTAAGAAAACTCTGGAAACATCTCAGAACACAGACAGAAGCCATAGAGTCACTGGAACTGCCAGGAGATGCAGAGGAAATGCTGCTGAGAAAAGGTACTGAGCCCTGCATGGCTGAGCAGGAAAAGAAAGATGGGTTAGTTTAAGACTAAAGAGCTAACAAGTTATATGCCTGGGACCTAGGCCGATCAGCATAAAAATAACATAAACATCTGTGTGATTCTGTGGGACTGTGTGTGTTTCTGTGAGACTATGGGTCTGAACCTTGAGGCTAGACTGGAAAGTCTGAGCCAGAAATCTTTTACAACAGAGAAACACCCAAGAAATCAAAATTGTTTGTATTTATATTTATATATACAAACATTATATAAGCATATATGCTTATATAAGTATGTATGTATATACAAGCATATGTGTATATATAAGTATATTTATGTGTACATATATATTTATATATATTTATGTGTATATTTATGTATATATATAATAAATACATACTATAAACATTTTATATCTAAAGGCATAGACATAAATTATCTTCTTAATCTTTGGAGTTTAGTATCTTCAGTGTATGTTAATAGGAAAAACATCTCTTATAGTTGAGTCATCATCTCTTAAAATTAACTAATACCTTCAAGCAACAGGGACCATGCATACAACCACAACTGAGTAAGGATGAAGAAGATACCTTGACCACAACTGTAGGAGTGTGCCTAATTTTACATGGTGCTTGGGATCAAACTTGTACCTTCCTTCCTGTTACTGTGGAGTAACCTCTAGCTGGGGTCCACTTCTAGAAGCTGTGTCCTCTGTTTGACCCCAATTATCGGAGCTACAAAAGCAAATATGAAAGCAACACAAACCCCTTAAGGGTCTCACTAAAGGAAATTAGACATCAAGCTTGCTTGTGGTACCACCTTCTACTGTTAATATCACCAGGAGTAAAGTACTTTGTGTGCATGTGTGGATGCATTTAAATGTCTTGTATGTGTGTGCAGGCGAGAGCACAACCTAGTGTGCAGTCTCCTAAGCACTCTATTTTATTTTATTTTATTTTATTTTATTTTATTTTATTTTATTTTATTTTATTTTATTTTATTTTATTTGTGAGGCAGGGTCTCTTACTTGTCTTACTTAACAGGTAGGCTAGGCTATCTGGCTAAATAGTGAATCCCAGGGATCCACCTCTTTCTACCTTGTAGTCTGGGATTACAAATATGCTCAATAGACCTGTTTGTCTATCTATCTACTTATCTATCTATCTATCTATCTATCTATCTATCTATCTATCTATCTGTCATATGTGTATGTTTAATTGCAATAGATTTTTGCATGTAATGATTTCTGATTACAGTTTCCCTCCCCTACTCTTCCCAAATCCCCCTACTTCCCTATCCATCCAAATCCACACCCTTTCTTTCTCTCTCTTATTTTAATAAAAACAGGCATTTGAAAAATTGATAAGATAAAATAAAAAATAAACAAAAGAAGAACAGCAAAGGAAAAACACAAACACATATAGACATGGAGATACATATATTTGCACACACAGTAATTTTATAAAAACACAAATCTTGGAGCTATATTACTTTCACAAGGAACCTGGGAGGAGGTGCATATGTATTAAAAAGCCCTGAAAAAGCATGATGAGATAAAGAATTTCCAAAAAATGTCATTGAGTTCAATTTATATTGATCATCTACTGCTGGGCATAGGGCCTACCCTTAAAAGCAATTTGTATACCCAGTGAGACCCTGTTGAAAAAACTAATTTTTCATTTGAGTGCTTATCCTTTGGAGAGAGCTTTTGGGTTAGAGATGGGAGCATGTGTCTACTTCCCCTTTCAGCACTGAGACCCTATGATGTGAGAGAGTCTATATTCTATAAATAAAAGACTGTTTTGGCCGTGGCAGGCGCCATACCAACAGGCTAGAAATTAGAGCCTAGGTAAAGAAGAGGGCAGAGTCAATCCAGCCACCCAAAAATCAACATGTAACAAAATAGATAAGCCATGGGCCACAGAGCAAGACAGATTAATAAAGATAGGTTAGATTAAGATGAAAAAAAAGCTAGCTAACAATATGCCTGAGCCATAGGCCAAACAACATTTGATTAATATAACTGTCTAAGTCATTTTTAGGGCCCTAAACAGTGGTGGGTAGCTAGGTACCTAAGATTACAGGTCTATGAGTCTAGACCTCTGGCCGAACAAGGCTAGAAACCTCTTATTACATATGGCGGCCCCACATTGGATACCATCTGTAGAATGGAGCTTTTGGCCCACCTAGTCCCATGGTTTGGACCTGTCTGCCATTGCTTATCTGGACTAGCAATTTTAAAGTCTTAGAAAAGCATACAGATGGTTATATTCATTTTATGTTGTTTGGCCTATGGCTCATACATATTGTTAGCTAGCTTTTTTTTTAATCTTAATTGAACTTATTTCTATTAATCTGTCTTGCTACATGGCCAGTGGCTCACCTGTGTTTTTTTATATGTTGATTTTTGGGCAACTGGATCAATATTTGTCTGACTCCATCCTTCTTTTCCTGTCTAGGCTTTAATTTTTTGCCTGTTGTCTTGGTGTCTGCCATGGCCAAAACAGTCCTTTATTTATAGCATATAGACATCTCACATCAACTTCATCCTTCCCAGGCCTGTACAAGCCCTGAGTATGCTGCCACAGTCTCTGTGCGTTCATGTGTACCTTGGTCCTGCTGTGTTTGGAAAGCCCTGTCTCCTTGGTGACCTCTATCCCCTTTGGTTCTTACAGTCTTTCAGCCTCTTTTTTCAGAGTTCCCTGAATCCAAGGGGAGAAATTTGATGGAGACCTCCTATTTAGAAATGAATGCTCAAAGGTCTCTCATACTCTGTACATTGTCCAGCTATGTGTCTATGTATTTGTTCCCATGGTTTAAAAAGGGAAGCTTCCATAATGACTGAGCAAGACAGTGATCCCACTTTCTGGAATCCTGGCCAAGAAGCAAATGATACCCTGGCCTGCCCAGCGTCCTGACATCATCCTATGTGAAGCCCACCTTAAGAGGAAACTCCCTTCTCTCTACCCACCTCTTGCCAGAGGTAGCAGGTCCTCTCCACTATCTTTCTTTTCTTTCCTTTCTCTTTACCTTCTTCTCTAAGCCCCCGCTCACTTTTCTTTCCTACTTGTTCTTCCCCATTAGTATTTAAGCTTTCATATGAGTGCCACCTGTGAGCAAGTTTTTCCCAAGGCTCCCACTCACCTTGACCTATGGTCATGTCTGCATCACCTTTCTGCCTCTCACCCACTGTGGGGCACCTTGGCTCAAACCTGCCAAAGTCTTTCTCTCTCCATATTAGAATACTATGTATATAACAATGCTGCTAGGGATTATTTTATTAATACATTACTTTAGCAAAACAGTAGTATTTGGTTTTCCCCTAGGTTCCTTGTCTAGTCTCAGGTTCATGGCCACCAGAGTAGTGTAAGGGATGAGTTCCATCTCATGGGATGGGCTCATGATATTGAGACAATTCCAATCAGATATTGGTTGGTTACTCCCACATGTTTTGTGCCACTATTGCACTAATGCATCTTGCAGGCACATCATCACTGGTATTTATCTTTCTCCTCTGGTAGTATGCAGAGTATCTTCAGTACTATAAACACTAACCCACAGAGGAAAATAAATGTTCTAGGTGGGCACCAGTTCGACTTCTCCATGTTTAATGAGTTGTGTAAGTATTAATTTCTGCAACAGGGGCTTACCATCAGTTTGTAGACAGGATAATAACCTTATTAATATCCTGGTTTGATTGTTAGTATCATGAGGCTATTTTGGCCAACAACTCAATTATATATCTCATTTCCAGAAATGGAAGCTTCATTTGATGTCAAGAGATCCAGCTGGGGCTTGGTTTCCCGTTATTTGGTGATTCCACTTAGATCACTTTCATATATGTCTATATTTTAAAAAGCTTCTACTGTATTACATTTCTATATGACTCCCCAAGAGGCCCTTAGATTTAGCATTCTCTCTCTCTCTCTCTCTCTCTCTCTCTCTCTCTCTCTCTCTCTCTCTCTCTCTATTCCTTCCCTCACCTTTCTTCCTTCCTCCTGATTTGATCCTTCCATTCGAGCCACACCCCATTCATTCATAACTACTTTCTTTCCTAGGGAGGGAGGTCCAGCTCCTACACTAGTCTCTTACTCTGTACCAACCCTCTGTGGTTCTGTGGATTGCAGCTTGCTTATCAAAGACTTAATAGCTAACATCTACATGAAAAATGACTACATACCATGTTTGTCTTCTGGGGTCTGGGTTACCAGACTCAGGCTGATTTTTACATAGCTCCATCCTTTTACCTGTGAATTTCATTTTTTGTTTGTTTGTTGCTTTTTTAGGGCAGGGTTTCTCTGTATAGCCTGGCTGTCCTGGAATTCACTCTGTAAGCCAGGCTGGCCTCAAACTCACAGAGATCTGTCTGCCTCTGCTTCATGGATACTGGGATTAAAGACATGTACCACATCTGCCCAGCCTGAATTTAATTTTTTTAAAGTAACAAATATTTTAATAGTGACTAATATATGTGGGTCAATTTAAATTCTGTATCCTATTTTTTCTCTTTTATTGAAAATGGATTTTCCCCTCATATAACATATACTGATTACAGTTTCTCCTCATCATTCCTCCTGGCTCTTCCTCATCTCCCTGTCATTGTGGATCCATCTCCTTTCTGTTTCTCGTTAGAAAACAAACAAGTTTCTAAAAGTGAAAATAAAATAAGATAAAATATAACATATAAATAAAAATCATAAGACAGTAAGACAAAACAAACACTAACACTTTGGAGTTGGAAAAAACAAACAGATGGGAAAGAGCAAAAGAGAAGGAGGCACAAGAACCAGGGAGCCGCACTCAGGAATTCTGTAAGAACACTAAGCTGTAGCCATACTCACAGGGGCTGGTGCAGACCCATGAAGGCTCTGTGGGTACTATCTCAGTCCCTATAAGAACACTAAGCTGTAGCCATACTCAAAGGGGCTGGTGCAGACCCATGAAGGCTCTGTGGGTACTATCTCAGTCCATGAAAGTTTATTTGTGCTTTGATAATGCTGATCTAAAGGACCTTGGGTTTTGTTTTGCTTTGTTTCTTGGTGTCCTCCATTCTCTCTGGCTCCTTCCTCCTTTTCCTAGTGTTCCCTGAGCCCCGAGAGGAGGGTTGATGGTGACATCACATGAGAGCTTCTCATTTTCTGAGTAATGTCTGGCTGTGGGTCTCTGCATTTGTTCCCATCTGCTGTAGGAGGAAGCATCTCTGATGAAGGCTGAGCAAGGCACTGATCTGTGAGTACAGAAGAATGTTGTTAGGAGTCATTTTATTGACACCCTGTCCCCTTTTTAAAGCTAGTGTTTGGTTTCAGCCTAGGTCCCCTGGCTGTCTAGTCTCAGGTTCTTGCTCACTAAGCAGTATTGGTTGCGGTTCCATGTTGTGGAGTTGGTCTTAAAGTTCAAATCAGATATTAATTGGTTATTACCACAAGCTTTGGACTAACATTGCACTAGTATATCTTACAGGGAGGTCACCATCATGGTTTCTTTTAACAGCTAAGTAATATTCTATTGTATAAATGTGCTTTATTTATTTAAACCAGTCATCCATTGACAGATATGTATCTAGTCTGTTTCCAATTTCAGATTGTTATTAATGAAGGTGGTTGAGCAAGTGTTTCTAAGTAGGATGAAGCATTCTTTGGTCATATGTCCAAGAGTGCTGAGGTAACTCTTTCTTAGCTTCCTGAGGAACCTCCACACAGATTTCAACAGTGGCTGTATAAGTTTGCACTCACAACAGAAATACATGAGTGTTTCCTTATTCCGTATCCTCACAAGCATGAAATGTCATTTGCTTTATTGATATTGGCTATTCTGACTGGTATAAGATGAAATCTCAAAGTAGTTTTGATTTACATTTTCCTGATGACTAAGGATGTTGAACATTTATTTTTTTCTCAACCATTGTGTTTCATCTCTTGTCAACTTTGTTTAGACTTGTGCCCCATTTTAATTGGGTTCTTTTCTTGATATCTGGTTTTTTTATTTCTTTATGTATTTTAGATATTAGCCCTTTGTCTGATGTGTAGTTGGTAAAAACTTTTTCTATTATGTAGCCTGCCCCTTTGTCCCAATAATGGCATTCTTTGCTGTACAGAAGCTTTTCCATTTCATGAGGTCTGATTTGTTCATTGCTGATCTTAGTGCCTGCACTGTTGGTATTTGTTTCAGAATGTTGTCTCCTGTTCCAATGAATTCATGACTATCATTCACCTTCTTTTCTATCATGCTCAGTGTATCTGACCTTCTGTTGAAGTCTTTGATACATTTGGAATTGAGTTGTACAAGATCATAATTATGAACATATTGTATTCTTCTACATGAAGCTATCCAGTTTGACTAGAATCACTTGATGAATATGCTGTCTTTTTTTCCAGTGTGTATTTCTGGATTTTTTAAAATAAAAATTTAGGTGTCCATAGGTGTGTGGACTTATTTATACCTGAGTCTTCAAATTGGTTCCATAGATTAATGTGTCTATTTTATACCCAAATCATGTGTTTTTATTAGTCTAGGTCTGTAGTATGTAATACAATGTGAGATCTAGGGAGGGTGAGAATTCCAGCAATTCTTTTGTTATTCAGGAGTGTCTTAGCTCCTGAATGTCTGTGTATCCATATGAAGCTGAAAATTGTTCTGTCAGCTTCTGTGAAGAACTGTGTTGGAATTTGTATGGGGATTGCATTGAATCTGTAGATTGTTTTTAGAAGGATGGCAATTTTTACTATGTCAATCCTACCAATCCATGAGCATAGGAGATCTTTTCATCTTATGATATATTCTTCAATTTCTTTCCCTTTTAAAGTTTTTGTCTTTCACTTTCTTGGTTGGATTTACTTTATATTATTTGAGGCTATTGTGAAAGATGTTGTTTCCCTAATTTCCATTTGTATATAGAAAGGCTACTGATTTTTGTGAATTTTGTATCCAGCTACTTTGCTGAAAGTGTTTATCAGTTGTAGGATATTTTCTTCAATTTCTTTCTTCAGTGTCTTAAAGTTTTTAATTATACAAGTCTTTTACTTGCTTGGTTAGTGTCTATATGCTGTAAATTAAAAAAAAAAAAAAAACCAAACCTGTCTTGGCCTATGGCAGGCACCTTAGAAGTAGGCGAGAAGTCAGAGAATTTAGGGAAAGAGGGCAGAGTCATGAGAGGCATGGTCCAGCCGCCCATAAAACAAGACATAAAATAGATAAGCCACAGGCCACATGACAAAACAAATTAATAAAAATAAGTTAAACTTGAATAAAAAACTAACAATATGCCTGAGCTATAGGCAAAACAGCATAAAATTTATATAAACATTTAAGTCATTTTAGGGGCTTAAGCGGCGGTTGACAGGTCCAGACAGTAAGGCTAGTCAATCTAAGACTGCTAGTCTGTGAGTCTAGACCACCAGCCAGATGAGCCAAAAACCTCATACTACAGTATAGTTTATCTTTTTTACTTACCCTAAACTCTGGGGTCTGTATGAACAATGCAACTTCCAATCACTCCCCAGAAAAGTGGCTAAACTCTGATATACCTGGGACACAAAAGCTGGCCCATTGTCTGACCCTATCATGGTTGGAGATCCATACTTGGACAGGATGTCTTCAAGTAACCTCTTTGCCACTACCTGTACTGTTTCAGATTTGGTGGGAAATGCCTCTGTCCATCCTGAAAAGGTATCTAAAAAGACTAGCAGATACCTGTAACCATACTTTCCAGGTTTTATCTCAGTGAAATCGATTTCCCAGTAGGCTCTAGGCTTCTTCCCCCTGTGTCAAGACTCGGGGTTTTAGGGTTGGTAATAACATTGGTGAACTGACAGGCTTTACAGTTGGTGACAATGTTTACAATTTTTTGTTGTACATTTTAATTTTTACTCTTGACTATCTAACCAAGTCCTGGATTCTCCCTGTTTTCATATGAGAAGATTGATGGATCCTGGTAAGCAGTCTCTGTTCCAGATGCTCAGGCAGGATGATTTTACTGTCTGAAGCTCTCCACCACCCATATATGCACTGAGCCATGGGGAGGGTCTTGATCTGGGAAAGACCTTCTTTAGTATGCCCAGAATTTTCTGGTCGATTAGGTTCTCTGGAGTCAACCAATAAATGAACAAAAACTACATTAGTCTGGAGTGCTACCTGCTGGGTGGTTTTGTCTGCTAGACTGTTGCCCCTGGGGATAGGTTCATCCCCTCTCTGGTGCCCTGGGCAATGGATGATAACCAGTTTCTTGGGTAACCATAGAACTTTAAGGAGAGTCAGGATCTTATCTTTATTTTTGATATTTTTTCCTTCTGCAGTTAGCAGTCCCTGCTTTTTATATTGCACCATGCATATGTACCTTGGCAAAAGCATACCATGGCTGTTGGTGTAGATGTTAACTTTTTACTCTTGCCCCAGTTCTAATGCCTTAGTTAGGGATATCAGCTCTGCCCATTGGGCAGATGTCCCAAGTGGCATCTCTCTGTCCATATTATCTCCTCAGCAGTGGTAACTGCTGTGCCTGAATACCTTAGACCATCCTGCATGAATCTGCTGCCATGAGTATACCAGGTAACTTTTGAATTGGGCAATGGGATGTCTTGTACATCTGGCCTAATGCTGTGCCCCTGGGTCAAGATCTGGGAGCAGTTGGGCAGTGGTGCTTCCAGGTCTGGATTGGGCAGGAGAGTAGCTGGATTCAGAGCTGAGGGCACCTGAAAAATTATTCTGGAGGGTTAAGCAAGAGAGTCTGATAATGAGTCATTCTGGTATTGCTCAGCCACTGATCGGGGGCTGCTTGAGAACTCCTTCAAATACATGGGGGGTGGTTATGGTGAGGATTTGTCCCAAGGTTAACTTGTTAGCATCCTTGACCAGTTGGGCCACGGCTACTATTATGCAGAGGCAAGATGGCCATCTAACTGCCACAGGGTCCAGCTTCTTTGACAGGTAGGCTATGGGGCCGTCACCAGGGGCCGAGTGTTAGGGTTATCCCTTTGCTTTCATCTACATATAAGTGAAATGGTTTAGTCCCATCTGGCAGACCTAGTGCTGGGGATGAAAACTGGCTTTGAGTTTATCAAAGGCTAACTGGTGGTCCTCAGTCCAGGTGAAGTCTCATCCTTCTTTGGTGGCCTTATTAAGGGTTTGGTTAGTTCTGCAAACCCTGGGATCCACAAATGACAGAATCGCACTGAGCCCAGGAACTCTCTCACCTGCCTGGCAGTAGTAGGTGTGGGGATCTTAAGTACTGTCTCTCTCCTTGCATCTGAAAGCCACAACTGCCCTTCCTTCAGGATGTACTCCAGGTATGTTACCTGCTGCTTGCAGATTTGGGCTTTCTTGGCTGAGGTGTGGTACCCTAGGGTTCTGAGTCCAGTACTCACCCAGGTCTTCATGTAGAACTTCATCTAAGATGGTGAGAAAGTTTTTGAATCCTTGTGATAGTCTGGTCCATGTCAGCTGGCTGCTGATCCCAATCTCTGGGTTGTGCCATTCGAAGAAGTACTGCTGGCTTCAGGGGGCCAGGGCAGACTGAAAAAGGCATCTCTTGTTTTTTCATCCTCCTCTCCAAGCACCAGACATCACAGTCACCCTCAGTGCTCTTCTGCTTTCCCAGTAGCAGCCAGCAGCTATCGCTATCGAGGTGCTGATTCTTACACTGCTCTCCTTTAATTTTTTCCTCTGCATTATCCCTTCCTTTATATACTTTCTCAGCCACCTTTATTAAATCTCTAATACACTCTTGTCCTAGGCATTCCAGCCTCTGTAGTTTTCTACTGATATCAGGAGCTGACTGGTTAATGAAAGCCAAGGTTATTGCTGTTGTATTATGTTTCTGGCCCAGACTTTCCGATCTAGCCAGAGGTTTGACCTGCAATCTGGCAGTCTGGCAGAAACACTCACAGTCCCACAATGACACACAGATTCTTACATTTCAATTTTCTGCTGATTAACCTAGAGTCCAGGCATGTAACTTGCTAACTCTTTCATCTGAACTCAACCAATCTTGTTCAGCCATGCAGCTTGGTACCTTTTCTCAGAGCAGCATTTCAACTTCTTTCCTCTGTGTGTCCTGGAAGCTCCTGCAACTCTGTGGCATCTGTGTCTGTTCTTCCCGTACTCAGAGGTTTCTTAGCCTGGTAGCCCTGCCCACACTTCCTGTCTGCCTTCAGCCAATCAGCTTTTTTATTAAACCAAAAGGCAGGACAATTATTTACAATGTAACACATAATTCCACTACACATTGCAGTAGCATTTTCCTGGGCCTCAGGATCGTGGGGTGTATGCCTCCTGAAGGCCCCCTAAAGGCATTTCAGGAATGCCACTGGGCTTTTATCTCTTCCTTGCCTTATATCATAGACCTTACTCAAATTCACAGTCTTGTGGCTGCCTTGAGACTCACCAATAGAGTCTGATGATAGACCAGGAATCTTTAGCTATATTACAACCCCACACTGGGTGAATTAGGGGGAAGGCCACATCTATGAGAGCCAGGTTGGTTGTGGGCTCTGAGCCAACACTTGGTCAGGGTGCCTCACTAGTGATGTGAAGACCATTTCCTTTACAGCCCCTATGAGGGACAGGTCAGAAGTTCCCTCAGGAGGCCAGTTGACATTGAGTGCTGGCCATTCTGACCTGCATAAGGTGGCAAGTTTAGACTTTTTTTAAATCATGACCAAAAGATTATGAGCACATGCATTAACATCTCGGTAATGAGTTAACAGTCCAGAGGGGAAAAAGTTGCCTGTCTCATGGCATTCATCATAGTCAGAAACACAAATACAGAGAAACACAGACACCACAGAAGACCAAGGGCACAAGAGGAAAGCTTGTCCCAGTGAGACTGAAAGCAGAGTGACAAGTAAAATGATGATTTGTTGCCACATTGTGGGAGGAGTGACCCCCTTGTGCATCCAGATACCATTCACATTCAATGAAACATATACAGGGCTCTGTCCCCATCCAGATCTGAGGCTCTCCGTCCCCACCACTGGGGTCTGGAACGTCTCCCAGACTTTTGTGATCATGGTTCTCCAGCATATCTACTCTTAACCAGGTCATAATCATAAATTTAGTGCACCCCGGAAACAATGCTAAACATGGACAGACAGACACCACTCAGAAACACAGACAGACAAACACCATTTTAGCTGGTCAGACCCACGGTCCAGAGTCCATGGGGGCCATGGGGGTTCCTGTCCAATGCACCAAATGTAGTAGCCATGTCAAGAGACCCTCCAAAGACCGTCAAAGAGCTGGATTCAAATGCAAACACAAGAGGATCAGTTTATTTTTTGGACAGGTTCAAACCCAGGCCTTATGTTCCAATGCAGTGGAAGGAATTTAGCCCCAAGCTCAGGGGTGAGAGGTTTCTTTTTAAAGAAAAAATACATAAGTGGGGTGTTACACTTCCTGGCCTTTCAGAATTGGGAAAAGGGTATGAGGTAGAGTAATTCTTGGAAACTATTGGTTAAATTTTTGGCGTGAAACCAAGTTTTGGATCTATTGGCTGTCAGGTGCATTCCTAAGATTTTTCCTAGATCCTTTTTAGGGCCCTAAAAAAATGGTCTTTCCCTGAGATAAAGTTTTGTAAAGTAAATCTATGCCTTCACAGTTTTCACCCCCCTTTTGATTTACTGATCTGGTATTATTTATTCCTTGTATTTTCTTGACTATTGTTAACCTCTTTCAAATGAAGTTTTCCTTCTGGTGCCTTCTGTAAAGCTACATTTGCAGATATATAGTTCTTAAATAAGTTTTTATTGTGGAATGCTTTTTCTTCACCTATTGTGATTAAAAGTTTTGCTATGTAGAGTGTTCTAGGCTGGCATCTCTGTTCTCTTAGAGTTTTCAGAACATCCATCCAGGCCCTTCTGGCTTTTAAAGTCTTCATTCAGAAGTAGAATGGTATTTTATATACCTGCTTTAGATGTTAGTTGGTCTTTTCCCCTTATATCTTTTTTGTTCTTTGTTTGCTATGCATGTTTAGCATTTTGACTGTTATTATTATTTCTTTTCTCATTTAGCCTTTTTGGTTGGTTCAGTGTTCTGTAAGCTTCTTTCATCTGGATAAGCCCTTCTTTCTTTAGGACAGGGAAATTTTCCTCTGTGATTTTGTTGGAGATGTTTTCTGTACCTTTGCCCTGCGTTTTTCTCTTTCTTCTGTTCTTATTGAGAGGGTCAGGCAATGTCATAACCAGCTCCTAATAATTCAGTTAAGAATTAAGCTTCACTAGGCCTCATTTCTGCCTCTTGATTCTAAGCAGCAAATTACTGGGGGAGCCTTGAACAAAAGACAATCAATTACCTGACAGCCAAGTTTCCAAGGAAACTGCACATACAGGGCCAAAGCCAGCTCCCACCACAGCACCTCAAGGCAATGACCAACTAAGGACATGACCCTAGGACTTATTACAGCTTGTCCAAAGATGAAAAGGCCCTTGCTAGTCCTAATCAATCAGAAATATAGTAGTCTGATTGCCACTAATGAAGGCCAATCGTAGATAGAACGACCTCTCTTCCTTTAAGATTCCTGTAGCTTTGTACAAAAGAAGTCTGTGAGATTCCCTCAGGGGAATCTTGCCTTTGTACAACCCCAGCATGGATCTTTTTTCCCCTCTGGTGGTCTTCTGTGGAACTTCTCCAAGACTCAGATTTCCTGTATTTGAGGGGTGGGGGCTGAGTCTTTTAGATTTAACTTTTTGGGGTGCTGCAGTATCCATTTCCTCTATTTTGTCTTCAGTGCCTGAGATTCTCTTTTCCCTCTCTCATATTTTGTTGGTGATGCTTACCTCTGAGGTTCCTGATCAAATTTTCATTTCCTGTTTTACCTCAATTTGGGCTTTTTTTAGTGATTCCTTTGTACTTTCATGTCTTGAACTGTTTTATTCATTTGATTCCACAGTTTATTTGTGTTTTCACAGACTTCTTATCCTCTTCATATCCTCTTTAAGGTTTGTGGTAGTTTGAATAGAAATGGCCCCATAGGCTCATCTGCTTGAATGCTTAGTCATGATGAAGTAGTACTGCTTGGAAGGATTAGGAGGTGTGGCCTTTTTGGAGGAAGTATGTCACTGGGGTGGGATTTGAGATTTCAGATACCCTAGCCAGGCCCAGTAGCTCTTCCTGCAGATCTGGGTGTAGAACTCTCAGCTCCTTCTCCAGCACCAAGTCTGCCTTCTTCCTGCCATGCTGATAATGGACTAAACTCTGAAATTGTAAGCAAGCCCCAATTAAATTTTTTTTCTTGTAAGATTTGTTGCATTCATGGCGTCTTTTCACAGTAGTAGAACACCCACTAAGACAAGGTTCTTGAATATATTTATAATAGCTATTTTGAAGTTCTTGTCTTGTGATTCAGCTATACTGCATCTCTTGGGACCTGTTATGGTAAGTTTTATGGTCTGTAATGGAGACATACTGTCCTGGTTGGTATTTATTGTGTTTTTATGCTGGTGTCTAGGCATCTGGGTCTGGGATGATTATAATTCAAGCTGTTAATATCTGGTCTTATTTTTGTTGGATGGGTTTCCATTCCCTGATTTTTGTTGTCCAACCTGGATCTTAGAAGAGTGTGGTGGGTGTGAGTTGTCTAGTAGGGAATACCTCTGAGTCCTTGTTAGGTGTGGCTACTGGGGATCCTTTGTAGAATATACTGCTTGGTATTGGGAGTTGCCATGCAGCAATGTGGATGGGCTAGCAGAGTGGAGAAGGTTCACAAGAGGGAGGAAAGATAAGTCACCAAGAGTATCTATGGGGTCCCCAGGGAATGGAGGAAGAGAGGGTTGACAGGTCCCTATATGTGGTTTGCTCCATGGCTGGGAATGAGTCTAAGGAATTTGTGAGGGAGAATGAGAATGAGGATCATTTACTTGATTCTCAGGATGGCATGGCTTGGGTTTCTAGGAAGAAAGTACTTCTGGTGCTGGAGGCTGAGGCAAGGGATGGGGTGAGGGAGGAAGGCTGTGGGACATCTGAGAATAGGGCCAGAAAACTTAGTGCATTTTGTGACAGAGTCTTACTACGTAGATATAGCTGGCTTAGAAATTATTATGTAGACCAGGCTGGGCTTGAACTAAGCGATACATGTGCTTCTTCAAGGATAAAAGTGTGTACCGCCTCTCAAAACAACAGCAGCAAAAGAGTACACCACCATACTTAACCATATCTGAGAATCAAACTCAGGTTGCAAGTACTTTACCAACTGAGCTATTGCTCCTTATATGGGTTTTTAAGGCTTAATATATTTCTTTCATTAATATTAAGATATTTTATAAATGCAACATATCCTGAGTATATTATAATGCCTCATATGACTCTCAATAATGGACAGGAAATGTTACAGACCTGTAACATTTGTGATTAACAATGTGGCTTTCTAGAATGTTTTGTCATTTGAACCTCTCATGGCCCTCAAGTTCCAGAGCAGATAGGACCACTCAATAGAAAGATATAAGCAAGGTGCAGGTGGCAGAATTGATTTGTTGAGAAAAATAGTCTGGAATATACAAAACAGCCATCTTCAAAACTCCAGAATAACAAGTCTTGGGATTTTATATTGGTTCAGGGATGTAATAAAAGCCCCCTGTGTAAAGCTGTACAGCAATAGTCTGTTCTCCATTGTGATAGAGGTTATCACTGGAAGCCCTATAGAGCCACATGTCTGAGGTAGTGTGGTGGTTAAAATCATGTACTGGCCAGCAAGAAACTTCAGTATATGTGCCTTCATTACTTCTAGTGTTCTTTACAACATAAAACTAAAAAGCAAAACAAAAAACCCCCCAACAACTCATAGTGTTTATTAATACTGAAAAAAAAACCTGTTTGTTATTACTACATTAATTGAAACTTGGGTATATGTTTATAAATAATACTTACACATTTATGGGAACATATTATCTTTTTTGGCCTAGGAAGAAATAACATAAAAATGAAATAATTTCATTAGTTTATAAATATTTTATAAGACAAATTTATTCTTCACCTTGTAAAATATACAGAATAACCTTGATACTTACAACATTTAAAGTAAACAATTAGCGTACAGTTTAATTATGATGCCGAGGGGATATGTTCAGAAAGTTATTCATGGAAAGCTTCAACTTCTTACACACAGCTTTTCTAACTACCCTCTTGTGTATACTTTGTTCAGAAGGGATGGGAAACTGCAGGAGCTAACATCCTCCCTCAGCTCCTAAGGGACTGACTCAAGCCTCTGCTGGCGATGTCTTCTTGCTTGGGACTTCCCATGCTCATTCAGCTTGGTTTTAGATATGCTTAGTTTGATTCTACAAGCCTTGCCTTTTTTTTCTGATACACACTACATCTCAGTAAGGCAGTTTAGCCACTGAAGCTGGCCCCAGAAAGAGCCTGGCATTTCTTAGGTTGCTCACTGGATATACAATCAGGATAAAACAGGTGTTTCAAATACATTTTTTTTAAAGTTGCTTTTTTTTTATGTTGTATATGGTGTTTTGCCTGGGTGTATGTGTCTGTGAACCAGGTGTTTGCAGGAGTCTACACAGGTTAGAAGAGGCATCAGAGACCCCAGAGCTGCAGTTACAGATGGCCCTGAGCTGCCATGTTGGTACTGGGAACTGAGCCCAGCTTCTCTGAAGGCCCCCAAAAACTAGGTTTTTTAAAATCTTATTTTGGAAAGAAAAAAATTCAAATTTTTGTCCTTACCATCTCTTATCTGTTGAATTTCTTTATAAAAATGCGTGGTGGCACATGCCTTTATTCCCAGCAGAGGTCAGTGGACCTCTGCGAATTCCAGGCCTTCCTGTTCTACAGAGTGAGTTCCAGGATGTCCAGAGCTGTTAAACAGAGAGACCCTATGTCAAAAAACAAAACAAACAAAAAAGCAAAAACAAACAATTCTGGCCCCTCTTACACACTCAACTCTTCTGCACAAAAGATCTACATGAAAATAAAAGCAAACAAGAAAACCCACAAAATACTGAAAAAATTCAAGTTTTATAAGTGTCTGGATGAGTGAGTCTGATTCTTGTGCCTGTTTTGGGCTCTTTTTACTTTTTGTTTTGCTCTACTCTTATGTGTTAGCTTTTGTTTTATATATAATTACATTACATTATTATTATGTTAGATTATCATCCCATAGAAGTCTGTTTTCTAATGAGTCTGGATGGGAGGGGAGCTTGGAAGATGTAGAAGGAAGGGAACTGTATAGGAATAGTTCCTGTGAGAAAAGAAAAACCTATCTTCAATAAAAGCAAAATGAATAAATAAAAAGAAAAATTCAAGTTATAATTATTAATTTTTTATTTTTATGTGAATTGGTGTTTTGCCTGCATGTATAACTGTGTACGGGTGTCAGATCTTGGAATTACAGACAGTTGTTAGCTGCCATGTGAATGCTGAGAATTGAACTCAGGTCCTCCAGAAGTGCTCTTAACCGCTGAGCCATCTCTCCAACCCCTCAAGTTATAATTATTAACAGGAACACCAAATTGATTATGACACAAAGTAAACAAAATCCCAAGGCCTAGGGAGGTGTGGAGAAATGGGGGGTGGCATCAGGCATTAAAACCTCCATTACTATTGTCCTCTGGAAGGGAAAATCAACACCACTTTGGAAGTGGCTGTGATCACTTGAAACTCAGACTGATGGCTGTGCCTCTGTCCAGCCTGACTGGATGGGTGACTTGTTCTCCTGAATTTCCCCCAAAACACCTTCAAATGCCATCCACAGTCTAGACACAAACTGAAGCCAAAGATAACTAGGTCTTTAAAACTGACTGCTTGTGACAGTCCCTCTGTAAGGAGGAACTCAACTAAACTATGCAGGATGAAATCAGAATTAAGAAGAGAGTGAGAGGCTCCAGAATGACCGGCCGCACTGGGTCCCAGTGACCTTACTATGGGACAACAGATGTCCTGAGTAGACTGTTGGTTTGCAGCATGATAAAATACGCTCCATGGGACTGGAGAGAGAGAGAGAGAGAGAGAGAGAGAGACAGAGACAGAGACAGAGACAGAGAGACAGAGAGACAGAGAGACAGAGAGAGACAGAGAGAGAGAGCACTCTACAGCGATAGCAGTTTAACCCTAGAATGATCAGAAGTTTAACCAGACTTTAAAAGTCAATTCTCATTGAAACATTTGAAAGGGTAAGAGAGGAATCCTGAGATCAAGACCAGTTCATGCAAGACATTAAGACACTGTCTCAAAATACAAACAGAAACGACAACAAAAACATTAATACAAAAAAAAAGTAATAATGGGTCCAGGAGTGGTGCTAATCATCTCAGCAAAGAGGTCGGGCAGGTCTCCATAAGTTCAGGCCAGTCTTGTCTACCCGGTGAGTTCCAGGATAGCCAGGGCTACACGCTGAGATCCTACCTCAAAACGAAACAAACAAAAAACAGAACCAGACAAATAAATGAAGTCACATGACATTTAACTGGCTGAGTCCAAGACACTTGAAGGGCACAGCTTGGTCTCACCTGTGGCAGAGGATCTCCCTGATAGTTTAGGGTAACTCAGGGTGGCCAAGAATCCAGGAAGTAGACTTTGTAAACTGGCCTTTGTCTGTCTGACTCTGGGGAACTGGACCAATAAACTGTTTCTTTCACAGATAAACAACCTTCCCCGGATAAGGCTGGCTCCCTGTGCAAAACATTGTCTAAGTAACAAGACTGATGCCACTTATGCACTTTCCTTCTGGGAACCTAAACACAAGACAGAAGAAGGTAACTGTACGCCTGAATTTAGGGAGGAAAAAATAAAAAGCCTTGTGCTGAATCTTTTAACAACTTTCCCAGACAAACACATGTGTCTGACACTGTGCTCTCACTAATGGGGCCTCTGTATGCTCTTGTGACCCCTTCTGGGAGGGATATAGCATGATGTTTTAACCACTCATTTTATAAAATCTAAGATAATTTTAGACTTAAAGAAGTGTTACATAAATAGCAGAATTCATATATATGCTTCACTCCATTTCTTCTTATGATAACATGACAGAGTACCATCTACGTAAAATTGGGCTTTGCTAAGGTTTTTTTTTGTTGTTGTTGTTGTTGTTTTTATTTTTAATTAAAGAGCCCAGGAAAAAAAAAAGACCCAAATTTCTTTCAAATAATTTTATTATTTTGAGATTATAATATAATTACATCATTTCTTCTTTCTTTTTCCCCAAATCCTCCTCTGTTTTTTCCCCAAATCCTCCTCTGTTATTTTGAATTTATAGTCTCTTTTTCTTTATTACCTCTCTCCCTCTCTTTCTCTTTCTCTCTCTCTCTCTCTCTCTCTCTCTCTCTCTCTCTCTGTGTGTGTGTGTGTGTGTGTGTATGTGTATGTTCCCAAATACATAAATACAACCTACTCAGTTTGGATAATGTTACTTGCATGTGTGATTTCAGGGCTGAGCATTTGGCTTTGCATAACCAATTGGTGTGCTCTGCCCTGGGGAGACTATTTCTTCTGCTCTAGGCATTTCTTAGTTGCTTGTAGTTCTTTGTTTTGGGAGATTTCCAACACTAAAACATTTTTTTAGAAAACCAAACACTTAGAAGTTGTCTCGCTTTTCACTGACGGCACATATGACAAGGTAGACTATGTATTTCATATACATTAACTCTGAATTCAAACTCTGAGTTAGAACTCAATTTAGTGAGGAAACAGGCTCAGAGAGGTTAATAATTTGACCAAAACTCCATACTCCAGTAGAAATAGAATTTTTAAAAGGCTTGTGAGCCTTAAAAACCTAATCATACGTTCTCATTCCATGCTCTAGTTCATGCCCTGTTTCAGGGGTTAGAAGTTTTTTGTGTTTTTATTAAAGCTTTCAAACCTTTGTGTATTGTATATTGAACATGGTACCTCTCAATGCACAGCAAGCAGTGTGTACTTTTCTAAAGTTTGACACCACAGAGATAGAATATTGGTGTATAAATATGTACTCTTTTTAGAGGCATACCTAGTATGATCAGGCATTTATGTTTTAAGAACCTAATATAAACTTCAGTTCATTAAAAGATGTAAGTTATACTAGTTGGGGAAATTGCTAAAGTCTACTGAGAACATAAACACACAAAATAACCTATAACATATAACACTATATTATGATTCTGTATATTTCAAGAACATTGGGGATAATGGAAAAAGAGTCCTGGAAATGAATAGGAATGATACAACACTGTGAATGTGTTTAAGTCATTAAATTGTAACTTACGTGGTCAAATGTTAATGTTTGTTATATATAGTTTGTCAAAATTATGGGAAAAACAATAGCAAAGACTTTCTGTAATCTACATAAGATTATCAGATTTTTAGGAATTAAGCTTATTATACAGAACTGTCATAGACACCACACAGACCAAAGACACAGTCAAAACAGCTGAAATCACATCATGATAGAAGGGACAGACAAATTCAGGTCTGACCTGGTCAAGTCTTATTTAGGGTTTCTAGTTTGGTGAGGAGACATCATGACCATGGCAACTCATATAAAGAAAAACATGGTCTCTGCCCCTGCCACTTCCCCATCTAACCACCGTGGATGCCACCAACCAAGTGGTTAACTTTGGGCCCGGGCCTGCCAAGCTGCCTCACTCGGTATTGTTAGAGATACAGAAACAGCTACTAGACTACAAAGGGCTTTGAAGAGAGAAAACTTAGCTCAAGAAACCCCATTTTACATTCTAGTAACTATTTTATAAAAAGGTAAAATAAAATTTAGTTTCTCATTTCTGGCAGGGGGGTGCTGCCCACGTCTGGGAGAAGAATAGTCATGCCTGATCAGTCCTGGGGAAAGAACATGTTCGAAAAGTATAGACCTAGCAGGGGGCCTCTCCAGTTTTGAGAGAAGAATACCTGCTCAGCTCTGGGAGATCAGCAAAGGCATCAGCCCAGGTCTGGGAAAGAAATAGATTCTTGATTGACTAAAGTTCTAGGAAAAACCAGCCACCCCAGGTAGGGTCCCAGTGGGATCCATCCAAGTGGGATCTAAAGATATTCTGGGGCAGAAAGGCCCTAAGCACGAGCCAGTCAGTAGCATGTCAGCACTGTAACCCCAGGCAACCAACTTTGTTGTAGCCTTTTCCTATAAAAAACCCCTTGTAGCTAAGGGCACCAGCTACTTACTTCCTGCTCAGTTGTCACAGAAGCTTCAAGTCTGCTCCCTGTCTGGCTTGTACTGTGCTGCCAATAAACCTTGCTGTTTGCATTCCAGACATATCTGTCTCTGGTGGTCTCTCTGGGGGTCAAGCTCTGGACACAATAGCCTTGGCATCAGTGTGCTTGAAATGAATCATCAAATTTTGCCAAGATTATTAACATCACAGAGAATCTTGTGAGGGAATTGCTAGGTGTTTCCAACAACTACAAGGTGATCTTTGTACAAGGATGTGGTCAGCTCAGTGCTGTCCCC
Source organism: Sigmodon hispidus (assembly GCA_004025045.1). NCBI lineage: Eukaryota > Metazoa > Chordata > Mammalia > Rodentia > Cricetidae > Sigmodon > Sigmodon hispidus. The sequence goes on along the minus strand of PVIH01000076.1, from coordinate 161,479 downwards.
TTAAATCTGAGTGGTCTGAAATCTGGAAAGTGCTCTATGTAGTTACTGGAAGATGGTCAACTAAGGCTGTAGAAGAAGCCAAGAAGTTTGAGAATGTGAATGTTGCTGCAAGAATTCTGGTTATAATGAAAGAAACTCAGAGCCAGAGATTGGGGAAAAACTGAAATATCAGAGAGAGGAAACATCACAGTCAAATCTCACCCAGCTGTCTTCCAGCTTCCTCAGCATTGCTCCTGGTCGCTTCTGAACCCCATTTTTTGATTGGATTATTCAAGGTTTTGGGCTCTAGATTTTTGAGTTCTTTATATATCTTAGAGATCAGTGCTCTATCACTTGTAGGGTTGGTGAAAATCTTTTCCCAGCTCCTGGTTGCTTCTAATTGCTGCTGTGGTCCCAAGCCTGCCTTGAATACCCTCTTCACCCAGCTGTATCCCATCCAGGTTCAGATTAAAGGCTCAAGCTACTCTATTTGGTAGTCAACCTTGAACTCACAGAAACACAGAATGATCTGTCTCTGGAGTTATGGGATTAAAGGGTAAATCACCACTCCTGGGCGTGCCCTCCCCCTCCTGGGATTAAAAGTGTGTGCCATTGAAGCCCAGCTGTTTGGCCTTGTAACCACAGAGATCCAGAACTCCAGGATCTAAGTGAGTTACCACTGCTCTGTTATCCCTGGAACTCCTGGAGCTACCTCTGCCTAGTTTGACTGTGGGGTTGATCTCTTGATATTCCAGGTTTTATTAAATATGTCACATATCACCACAGAATGTTGTCCACCCTAAACTTGTAAGTTACATAAAAATTCCAGACCCAAGCACCCAGAACCTCAACCTGGATGCCTCCTATGTATACTACTGTGCAAATGAGAATGTGCATGGGGTGGAGTTTGACTTTGTACCCGACGTCAAGGGAACAGTGCTGGTCCTCAAACTTCTTATCTAGGCCAGTGGATATTTCCAAGTTTGGTCTGATTTTTGCTGGTACTCAAAAGAATGTTGGCTCTGCTGGTGTGACAGTGGTGATTATCTGTAATGATATGCTGGGGTTCACTCTCAGAGAGTGTCCTTCAGTCCTTGAATATAGTGCAGGCTGGGAACAACTCTTTATATAACACACCTCCCTATTTCAGTATCTACGTCATGGGCATGGTCCTGGACTGGATCAAGAACAATGGTAGAGCCACAGCCATGGAGAAGCTCAGCTTCATCAAATCCCAAATGATTTATGAGATTATTGACAATTCTCAAGGATTTTATGTATGTCCAGTGAAGCACCAGAGTAGAAGCAGGGTGAATATTCCATTTCGAATTGGTAATGCAAAAGGAGATGAAGCTTTAGAAAATCGATTTCTTGATAAGGTGATGGAATTCAACATGATCTCCTTGAAAGGACACAGGTCAGTTAGAGGCATTCGCACTTTTCTGTATAATGCTGTCAGAACTGAAGATGTTGAGAAGCTGGCCACCTTCATGAAGAATTTTTTGGAGATGCACCAGCTGTGAACATGACTACACTCTGCCTGTGAACAACATGCAGAGTTCAGAGTAACTTCAAATTGTTATAGAAACTTAACAGACGTGGACTTTTTCCAAATACATGCTTATTACAGATTCTTTTTCAAAGAATAACAACTAAATACCTGAGATTCTGCACAGCTGATAAGACTACCAGCTAAGGGCCACCTTCACCTTGACTTGCCCTGGAAGCAGTTTAAAGCTTTCCTGTTGCTTTTCTAATGGATTCAGCCGGCATCTCTGCTTCTCCTTTCTCTAGGTGGATCGCAGTCCTTGCCTTGGCCTTTGTTCTGATGAGTTGGTTTGGGGTTCTCAGGAGCATATCACAAGGAGGCTGGGAGATGCTCTGTGCTGGATCTGACAGTGAATCTGCAGGGTTCTGCAGCTGTTGCTGAAAGTCAACAGTGGCTCCTCTTCTAGCATTTTGAATCTGTATACTTCTATTCTCATAAAGAGATAAAAGTGACTGTATAAGTGCTTATATAGTGAGTGTGTTTTTAACACCATATGGTTTGTATCTGCCTTTATATTTCTAATGAAGCAGTTCTATAGATGCTTTTAGAGTTTGTTCAGTCCATGACTTTGTGCATGACTGTCCTCTGCTATGGACAGTTGCACCCTCTCACCTGCTCCTTTCTAAAGCTGCTTCCTAAGAAAGACCAAAAAGCTCCATGATTCACTTTTCCTGTCCTTGCCACAAGTAGAAGAAATAGTTGGTTCTTTGCTTTTCAGTTAGGCTGTTAAACAAAACTCAGTTGCCTTCCCACTCTTGTGAACTGTGTTCACATGGCTGCTTCTGTAGTTTGACCAGGGCGATATTGTACATTTTATATCGCTGCTGCGATCTATCCCCAGTGTTCAAATGTTGTTAGTGTTTTCTGGGTTATGTGAAGAATATTAGAGACCTACAGCATTCTAAACCATTTGATCTGGGTTACAGTTTTAGAGCTTTAGTCCATTATCATTATGGTGTAAATCATGGCAGCATGCAGGCACACATGGTGCTGAAGAAGGAGCTGAGAGTCCTACATCTTGATCTGCTTGCAACAGGAAGAAGAACTGTATGTCACTGAACCTGGGCTTGAGCATCTGAGACCTCAAAGCCCACCTCCTCAGTGACACACTTTCTTCAACAAGGTCACACCTACTCTAACAAGGTCACACCTCGTAGTAGTGCCATTTCCTATGGACCAAACATTCAAACACATGAGTCCAGGAGGACCATTCCCATTGAAACCAGCACAGACTGCAGTAAATTACACATTATATACAATTCTGCTCACCTTGAGTTCAGTTATAATCTGAACAAATAAGGCCAAGTCCTCTAGATTAACTCAGTATTTATTTCCCAAGCACTTGCCATTCATTATTAATTAACAACTGTATCTCTGAAATTGGTATTTTCTTTCAATCAAATAAGAAATCAAAGGACAAAAGTCTTGAAATCAAGATCAGATGCCCACTGCTGCTAAAGCCTAGTGTTACCTTAATAAGATGCACATAACACACAAAAAATCTAACCGAAGTGTAATGTGCATCTTTGGCAACAGATAGCCAAAGAGCACTTCTGAGAAACTATGTTTACAAGTATCTCTGTCCCCATTTGGGGGAAACCATTTTTGACTGAAGACACAATTCTGTGAAGAAAAGCAGGAAACAAAAAACAAACAAATAAACAAACAAAACCTCTAGATGTATTTTAACTGAAAGCCAACAAGATAATATTCACCTTACACACTTACACTTCAATTGCAATGAACACAAATCTAATTCACAGTCTAGGTTTTCCATAATAATTTTTGAAAAAGAGAGAATGAGGAAAGGTAAAAATTAAATGGGTTCTACTGAAACACTTTTATATGTGTGTATGAAAGGAGTAAGCATGTTAGAATGCACATGTAATACTTAATCATCATTGTCAACGTGCTGGATTTGGACCTACCTAGGAATGCATCTCTAGGTGTATCCATGATGATGTTTCCAGAAGTTTAACCAAGGAGAGATGGTCCACAATGACTGTGAGAAGCACCATCGCAGGAGCTGAGGGCCTGGAATGAATCAAATGGGAAAAAGAGAAAGTGAGCTGAGTACTAGCAAGCATCTTTGCTTCCTGACTGAGGATGGGGTGTGAGTGGCTTCCTCACACTCTTATTGCTGTCTTCTCACCACGATAGATGATAACCTAAAACCAGAACCCCAAGTACCTATTTCCTATCTCAAACTTTGCTTCTTCTTGGGTATTAAGTACAATAAGTAAATAAGTATATTTTACCCATTTTTTAAAAATTGTTACTTCAAAAAGCAATGAGTAGATAGTCAAGTCTAGAGTTTCATTATATAGAATTTAGGGAAAGTGGTCTGTAAACTTCTAAAAGCATAGTTTAAAAAGTATATATTTACACATATTTGACTAGGGAAGAAGCTCCTAACTTTCATTACACCTTCAAAACATCTATTATTCTTGATTCCTCCACCTAATTTCTAAGTACTACATTTCTAAAAGTGACTTTTTGGGGATGCACTGGGTAGGGGCACTAGCTACTAAGTCCTTAGTTTGGCCCCTGGGGCATCCAGGTGGGAGCTTGGAACTGACCGTGTTGTGCTCTGACCTACAAACTCATGCAGTGGCATGCACGTTCTCCGCTCACTCCCAGCTCACCTAACTTGCCAACAAAATGAATGAATAAATTTTAAAGCATTAAAGGGAGAATGTTCTCTGATTCTAAAACAAAACAAAAGAAACCACAGTCTAGAACTGAGTCTGGAGTACTGACACTATATATGACCTTTGACACAGTCCTGCCCTAACCCTAACCCTAACCCTAACCAGCATCAGCACCAGCCTTTCTTTGTCTTAGGAGCAGCCCTGCCACTGTTCCCCTCTACCCTAGCTATGCCGAGGGCCTAGAAGGAATAAAGGGGAAAGCAATGTAAAGAGAGCACCATAATTCATCACTCTCTACTTCCTGACTTTGAAGCCACAAAGAAACTACATACTGTCTTTGTAACACACACATTCCCCTGTTGAAATTTCTTTTCATGCCTGGTGGTGGTGGTGCATACCTTTAATACTAGCACTCAGGAGAAGAGGCAAGCAGATCTCTGAATTTAAGGCCAGCCTGGTCTGCAGAGCAAGTTCCAGGACAGCCAGGGCTACAGAGAAACTCTGTCTCAAAAAATCAAAACCAAAACAAAACAAAAGTAAACAAAAATTTCTGTTGGTGATATATTGACCAAAGATTGCCTGAAGATCAGAGGACAGAGTCAGGCACAGAGTTAGCCATAGAGGTCAGGCAGTGGTGTCACACACCTGTAATCTAATCCATCTGGATCTCTGTGAATTCTAGGTTACACTGGGCTACATGAAATTAACCCTGTCCAACAGAGAAACAGAGCCAAGTGGTGGTAGCACGTGCTTTTAATCCCAACATTAGGAAGGTTGAAACAGAAAAGTGATATGGCTGGACAGAGAAAGGAATATAAATTGGAAGCAGACAAAGTTAAACTTTTTACCTCCTCTGTTCTGTCTGAGGATTCATGGAGACAGGATCTACACCTTTCAGCCTGAGGATTCAGTGGTGGTGAGAGGTTTCCCTCTACCAAAGGAACAAGTGGCTGATTCTGGTGCCCTATTAGCATACCAAAGCAATGCTGGCCTCCAGGCTCCCTCAGTAGCATAAGTACCTGTTACACATTTCAGGGTCCATGCCGGCATCCGGGCCTTCTTACCCTACCCCTTACCCCAAGCTTCTCTAGCTTGTGGGTTTCTGTGCTCCCCCCATTTCTCCTTATAACCCTGCTATATCCGCTATATACACTCCCTCTTGGGCCGACACTTTCTCATTCTACTGCTCCTGCCCTCCCCTGGCCTGGTCCAGTCTACTCTACTACTTTCTCTTTCTGCTCTGGACTCTTCTAGATGCCTCTGGCTGTTCTTTCTCTACAATGAAAGCCTTCTGCTTAACTATACATTGAAGTAGTCATGTCATCAGTTTACACATCTGGGACTGAAACTCCCAGTCTGCCTCTATTGTGACCCTATGCCAGTGACAACAGGGACAGTGCCTTCTCACTTTGCATTTGTTTTTTTTTTTTTTTAAATTTAAGAAATTCTTTTTTCTTTTCTTTTTTTTTAACTTTATTTTATTTATTTACTTATTTGCCTTGGTGTTTGCCTGGAACTGGAACTACAGACAGTTGTTAGCTGCCATGTGGGTGCTAGGAATCGAACCCTGGTCCTCTGGAAGAGCAGACGGTGCTCTTAACCGCTGAGCCATCTCTCCAGCCTCACTTTGCATTTGCACAGCATTCTCTTTTTATTTCCCCTCATGTAAGTCAACAATGTTAGTGTGACTTAAATATCATTTAATTTAAAATGTTATTTACTAAAATATTAAATATTAACAATCATCAAGTGCCAGATACATCTTTGAGCGCAACACATATTAAGTTACTTAACCTCAAAATAATCTTCACAAGCTGGCTGTAATTACTCTTGTTTTGCAGGTAACAGAACTGGAGCACAGAATGGTGAAGTCACTGGTTCTGTCCTCTATCCATCTAACCCAGAAGGGACTTGAAGGGCTCCTAGAGGTATTGTGTTAATGACACAAGATGTCTCACAATATTTTGTAATAAATGACCAATTTTAGACATTTATTTCCTTAATTACATTAAAGACATGGTGGGGGGTGGCAGTGGAGAGATGGCTCAGAGGTTAAGAGCCCTGGATGCTCTTCCAGAGGTTCTGAGTTTAATTCCCAGCAACCACATGGTGACTTACAACCATCTACAAGGTGATCTGGTGTCTTCTTCTGGCATTCAGGCAGAACACTGTATACATAATAAATAAATAAATCTTTAAAAGGGGGGGTGAGATGTGCTAGGAAAGGTCCCAGGAATCCACAAAGGTGACTCCAGCTAAGATTCCTAGCAATAATGGAGAGGGTGCCTGAACTGGCCTTCTCTGAGGAGTAGATGTGGGGGCTGGGTGGGGTGAGGGAACAGGAGGGGAGGACGGAGGGGAAACTGTGGTTGGTATGTAGAAAAAAAAAAGACATAGGTGATAGTTTTATTGCTCTGAGCAGAAATTCTACTGAAAACAACTGCCTTAGTTTCACTTCTATGACCCTGATAACATCTCCTAAGGAAAATAAAAGCATTGTTCTCTGCTCCTGATAAGGATGTGGTATGACCAGCTCCAAGTTACTGTAGCTGTGGCTTCTCTGATATCATGGACTAAACTGGGAACTTCAGAAATCCTACATTGTCATTGAGACTAAGTACTATGTTACTACTAACTCAGAAGTGAGTACTAAATAGACAGATCAACAAGACATTGAAACTGTTACTTGTCAGTTCAATTCTAGTTCTTAGGTGGAATTTTCAAAATGAGCATGGGAGAACTACAATACATACTTTATAAACAATCAGATATGTAGGAGAGATAAACAGGGGAAAATTAAACATGTCATTGTGTGGCAGCTTAAACTCTTTCTCCACACCCTGGAGCTCAAAGGCCCAAAGGGAATAAATATAGGAGATAAAGTAGTTTATTTTACTTTTAGAATTTAGTTTTTTTTTTTTTTTTTTGTTCCCCAGTAAAGAGTCTTGATATATTCTCCATGCTGTTCACAACTCTTGGTGTCAAGCAATCCTCCCGTCTCAGCGCCCCACCCCCCATGTAGCCGTTACTACCGAAACACCTGGCCTAGAATTTAAGACTAATGTCTCTGAAAAACTGAACAAGGTGGTCAAGATAAAGGCTATTTGCTCACATTGCTTTGTACCTTTCACATTTGCTTTCTTAGATCTCAGTATTAAGGCAGAGAGAGAAGAGCAATGGCGTCTCATTAGCATGAATTTTAATATTCCTTATGCCAAATACTGAGTGAACTGCAGGTGATAAGCCCTTTCCAGGACCTGTTTTTGAAGGCATTATGGCATATATATTCCCATTAATTATCAATTTTGCATATATTTAACTTTATTAAATTAGGTATAACTGGGGCTGGAGAGATGGCTCAGAGGTTAAGAGCACTGATTGTTCTTCTAGAGGACCTGAGTTCAATTCCCAGCACCCACATGGTGGCTCACAACTGTCTATAATGACATCTGGTGCCCTCTTCTGTATACAGTATATATAATAAATAAATAAATTTTAAGAAAAGAAATTAGGTATAATTGAACCTGTCAGGTTTTGTTTTGTTTTTTGCCTGTTCCTCTTATCAGATTTTCAGTAAGTTAGGATCACTGAAACCAGTAATGCAAAAGCTATTCAAGAGAAAATTTAGGTATTTCCTCCTTGTGAGTAAATAGAAGAATCCTCCATTGACCATATATGTTTGTTCACCACAGTACAAGCCACAGTTTCACACGTAACAGCTTGGTCCAAATAGTTCTCCTTAGCAGACTCATCTGTCCAAGTAAAGATGTTCTTAATAAGGCTTATAGCATCTGGTCCATGCTGACAAATGGGAAAAAATACAGTGGTTTGTTGTACCATCATTTAAAAGTAAAGCAAAATATACACTTCCTCCAATGTGGTCGAAGGATAATAAGTAAATATACAAGGTTTGCAAGAATTTAGAAACATTAACTTACAACTCAGTTTTATTTTATTTCAAATTATGTGCATGTGTGGAGCTGGGTTGTAGTGGTGTGTGCACCTGCATACTAATGATCTTGAAGTAGGAGGGCTTGTGATCCCCTGGAACTGGAGTTACAGTGAGCAACCTGATATGGGAGACAGAATTAAACTCCATTCTTCCGAAACACTAGTTTGTACTCTAAACCAGAGTCATCTCCCAACCCCCACACTAAATCTATCTTCAACATCTTTTGAAGAATCTATTACAGAAAGAAAAATAAAAGCTATAAATTATGAGTTTATAATTGTTTATTAAATCTGGGATTCTGAGACTGTAAAGTAACTATTTTGGACAAAATTCCTAAAATAGTAACTCTTCTCCTTTCTAGTCACTTGTCCCTAGGAATAAAATCATGTGAACTTGTTTCCTGGGAACATTATTGTTATTTTTAAAATCCTCTTTTTTTTGAGACAGTGCTTCTCTGTGCAGCCCTTGCTGTCCTGGGCACCCTCTGTAGACCTTGTAGATGCTTGAACTCAGAGATCCTCCTGCCTCTGCCTCTCAAGTGCTGCTACATACCAACCACAGTTTCCCCTCCGTCCTCCCCTCCTGTTCCCTCACCCCACCCAGCCCCCACATCTACTCCTCAGAGAAGGCTAGTTCAGGCACCCTCTCCATTATTGCTAGGAATCTTAGCTGGAGTCACCTTTGTGGATTCCTGGGACCTTTCCTAGCACATCTCACCCCCCACCCTTTTAATAAGGTGTGCTCCTCCACTGCCCACTATAACGGGGCTATTTTATTTTTTTTTATTTTTCTCTGGAACCATTAAAAACAGAAAATTTAACACAGTACACTGGTGCCTCATTAAGGAATATGATGACATTACAACCAGCAGACTACACCTTAAATTCAGCTATGATCAAATATTAGGAAGGTATTTATCAAAGTATAGGTTAGCTCCCCTCTGCTCTTCATCAAGTCTATAGCTGTCTGTTCCCTCACATCAATAATGTACACATACTGATATATTGCTCCCACAGCCATTCCTGAGTGAGTGCTGGGATTGATTACAGGTATGTGACACCGTGCCCAGATTTAACATGAAACTTTTGTAATTTTTGTAATATTCACCTGACCTAAGCAAGTTATAAGAGAAAATATAGTCCAAAAACTTAATTACCAAATGAAATATACTGTCAATTTTCAATTTAAAATAAAATATATTACATTAATATTATATAATTTCCTTATATCACAAATAACTGTTAATCTCATTGAATGAGAGTAAAGACCATTCCCAAATTATTTGGTCAAATTATGTAAGTTTTATTTTATGTTAGACAGGGCTATCTCCTATGTGCAAGGTTTAATAAAACAGCTTTGAAGGAAAAAAAAAGCTAGGTAGTGGTGGTGGTGTATGCCTTTAATCCCAGCACTTGGCAGGTGGATCTCTGTGAATTCCAGGACAGGCTCCAAAACTACCTGAGAAACCCAGTCTCAGAAAAACAAAACAAAAATAAGCAAACAAAAAGCAATCAGAAAATAGCATTGAACATAGGAGACAGTGAGGTTTATTTAGCCTCCAGAAACTGCAAGACTATTGGGTTTTCAAGGATTGAGCAATTTTTAGAGGAATTTTGGTTATGTGGGAATTTGGCTAAACATCTCAAAATTATTTGGCAGAATATCTTTTCCAGGTGGAAGTCAGGGTATAGGGTGTAGAAGACATCAAATTCCAAAAAAATGGGTCAACACCTAGTCAAAACCAAGTTTTATAGACAACAGGAATAAACATATTTTTGACCTTGTAATAAGATGACTTCTAATCTTAAAATGGAGTCAGGCTGGTCCATCAATAACTTGTAAATTTTTTAGGAATCCAGAGCCTTTTCTATGCTATAATCCTAAAAGGTCTTTTTTTTTTTTTAATATGAATTGGTGTTTTGCCTGCATGTATAACTGTGTAAGGGTGTCAGATCTTGGAATTACAGACAGCTGTTAGCTGCCATGTGGATGCTGGGAATCAAACTCAGGTCCTCCAGAAGAAACAGTCGGTGCTCTTAACCTCTGAGCCATCTCTCCAGCCACCTAAAAGATCTTTAAATAGAGAAAGTATCAGCTCTGGGTCTTAATATCTCTAATACTTCAGTAAATTTTAGTCTACAGGAACAATAACATTTTTTCTTAGGAGTTAGTTATACACACACATACATATATACATATATATATACTCACACATATGAATTTTTAAAAGTCATATAGCATGTGGGTATTTCTTTCCCATGACCTTCTCTTCTTTGTGGGGTTTTTGTTTGTTTTATCCATGTGAGTTGACCACAGCTTACAGTAGTTTACAAACTACTCTAACAAATTCCTCTTTAATATTCATTCTAACAGTTCTATTTCTTTAGAGAACCCTAACTAACTAATCCAGCGACTCTGGGCTATATCAAGTTGACTATTAACGCTAACCAGAATAGCCACTGGGAACATATTTTATAACCTAAAAGAAAAGGAGCTTGGATAGCTTTTCCCTAAGTGGGTAGGTAACGTGGCTTGAAGAATTCATAGGTTATCAATCTAAAGTCTTAGCATCAGTTATATAATATCTTCCAATGAGCTGTTAGCTATGAAGCCCCTGCCCCCAAACAATACACAACACTGCCACTTCTCTTTGCTTCCACCCAGAAGTAGGCAGTAAAACCTCATTGCTGAAGACAACACATACTTTGGATACAGGGCACCGAAAGCAAGACAGAATGGGCTGGAGTCTTCCAAGTATGCATAGTCTAGAAAGTGCTATTCAAAGTGCTGGGGGAGTGAATATATAATCCAGTGTGGACCTGTACACTACAATACTGCCAAGCTAAACAAAATGTGCACATGGGAAGAATAATGCCGTAACTACTCTAGGAATAATAAATTGCATCTTGGTTTGATCTGAAGCCCAATCCATGACAGAGAATTAGATTCTAGTAACATAAACCTGTTAAAAACTGTTGGCTAGGGAGGTCATAAACCAAATGAAATAATTTACTATCAGTGTTTGCTAAAGGAACATGTAGTTACACTGCCTTCCAAGTTCTTATTTTATACATATAGCCTAATGCAGCTGTCAGCCTTAGCCAGAAAGATCTCATGGAGTGAGTGATGGTCAAAGCAGAGTCATAACTTGACCAAGTACCATGAATAATTGATTGCCCTAAATAAGGCGTCTGTACCATCCACTCTGAGGTTCATGGCAACAGAGGAAGCAGAAGGACTAGAGAATAGGAAAGAATACCATGTAGTGTTGTCTTTTGAGGATCCCATGGCTGCTGTAGTTAAAAACACACAGCTGCCGTGACCATCTACCCAGGACATGGAGGCGGGAGCTGAGTTACCAGGGAGATGGAGGCTGGCAGTAACCTCAGTACTCATGCTGAGACAACAGGTGAGCAATAAGATGATGCATCAGACCAACTTTCTTTTTTAAAAAAGATATTTATTTTATTTTTACATTGGTGTTTTGCCTGCATGTATGTCTGTGTTGAGGATGTTGGATGTCCTGGAACTGGAGTTACAGACAGTTGTGAAATACCATGTGGGTGTTGGGAGTTGAACCTGGGTCTCTTGGAAAAACAGCCAGTGCTCTTTACTCCTTGAGCCATCTCTCCAGCCCCCAGACCTACTTTCTACTGGTTTATTTTTTCCTGCCTTTCTCCACAATTGCTTAACCTTGAGTTTTCAACCCTTCTGTGGCCTGAACCTTTTACTCAGCCCACATGTTTTCCTAAGGCAGATTGGAAAGAAAACTTAGGAAACACAGAAAGAAAGAGAGCAGCCTTTACCCTGGGAACTAGTTTTCACTTCTTGGTAGTTGACAGTCAAGAAACAGAGAAGCTGAAATCACCAACAGAGATTGTGCCTCGTTCTCTAAAGACATCTCAAGCAACAGCATTAAAAACAAAATTGTACTTACTTGGGGCCATATACTTGTAACCTTGAGTTTTTCTGTAATATTTCTCTCTTGTCTCTAAGCCTTAATAATGCACCTCAAAATACACCCTTACAATTTCATTTAAGAGAAAAATCAAATCAGCTCATGTTTTAATTAATTTCTGACTGCTGTGGGGTGGTCTTTCTGCATGCTGTGAATATGTGTTGCTACCATTGGTAAACAAAGAAGCTGCTATGGCCTATGGCAAGGAAGAACATACCCAGGCAGGAAATTCAAGAGAGATACAGAAAGGAGAAAAGCAGGGTCAGAGCAGATGCTGTGAGCTGCCACCAGGGAAGCAAGACTTAATGAAACACAGGTAAAGCCATGGAGTCACGTGGCAGACATAGATTAATAAAAATGGGTGAGGTTTCAAGAGCTAGTTGGTAATGATCCTGAGTCATAGGCCAAACAATTTGTAATTAACATAAGCCTCTGAGTAATTATTTTATAAGCAGCTACTGGACTGTTTGTGGGAGAAATTTGTCTGGATCATGGGGCTAGACAGGACCAAGAAACTTTCCTCTAAGCCTGACAATTTTTAACTTTCATACAGTGTCTTGTGATAGAATTTCCCCTTTCCTCATTTCTGTTGATCCTTGGCGATTCACAGATGTATATAGGTAATCAAGTAGTTATCAGTATTGATAGAGCCCAGTAGAAAATGAGTCCCATGAGTTAACTACAGGAAGCTTAAGAGAAGGCTTGAACCATAGTAAATAAATGCATACTGGTCATAGGAAGCTGCACAGGAATCCTCATTGCGGGAAGAAAATTCAATGAAGAATAACTTGGAAGGATGAATGTTCCCCTAAGCCTGAGATGAAGACATCATTGGTAGGTTCCTGGAATTGTAGAGAAGTTTACTGCTTTGTCATAGTCCGAGCTGGATATTAATAGGTGACCTAAAGCAACGCTACAGGCCTCAGGCTCTGGTGTCAGGGGGAACTCCAGTAGAAATCTGCAGACAGTAGCACATGGCATGCAGCAATGCCAAGGTCAAACCCTTCTAGTGCTGGTTTGCACCTTAAGAGGGCCAAGAAATGCCAACTGCCAAGATGGCCTTAGGTTTATACCATATTGGATTTCACCGTTAGGACAACAGTGACCCCCGGAAGAGTTATAAAGAAAATGTCAAGAGTCCTTAGGAAAACCCAGTATGCAGAACTAGGTGTTTCCCGGCCCCATAGGGGTCCTGAACGCAGGCGTTTCTTAAGTAATGCCTGAATCCCACTACAGAGATACAGTGGGTTTTTTGTTTGGTTGGGTTTTTTTGTAGGTAATACCTTTAAGACTATCATCTTCCAAACTAAAAATTCGAAAATTCATGTTAGTCTTATTTTTATCACTGTGACAAAAAAGAGTAGCTTATCGAGGGAAGGTTTGATTTATAGTTTCACAAGTTTGGGTGCTAACTTTGGCCCTATCATTTTTTGTAGTCAAGAGGCTGAAGGGTGAGAGGCAAACAGTGGTGCAAAATTACTTACACCATGGCAACCAGGAAACAGAGAGAGCAGAGAGCGAGGGCTCCACCGGCTCCTTACAAACACCAACTGAGGATGCTACCCTGGGAGAAACAGTGAGCAATCCCTCTCTATCCATTTACATCCCAGATATCATTGAGACATAGAAAAATCAGCATTCCATCTGCCCCTAAGACAGACCATGTTGTCAACAATTAGAAGTACTGTGGTAAACAGGATGTTACAGATTTTTAAGATAAGACAAATGTAAAATGCAATTTGAGAAATTGTCAAGTTGTTCTAATGTATCTCCAAGTGCTGGGCTTCCATAGCTAACCTGAATGTGAACCAGCGCAGGCCTTTCAGGAAGTGACACATTTCCACATTAAAGACAAACCCATGTTAGGGGTTTTAAATGGCTTCAAAGAAAACGAAACTTAAATGGGACACGAACAACATCATTGAAGCTTGTTTTCCTTTCTTCCTTATATAGCCCGAGTTCTAGATTACCCACAGAAGCACCTAGTATAACACAAGGCTAAACCAATGGTATTCAATACTTCCTCGGGGACAATCCAAACGGGTAAATGTTTGCTCTTTGCTCTTGTGTTCAAGGTCATGTAAAGCAATGTGAACAGAGCACTGAGCTTGTTTGAAACCAAAGCACTGTTTGTTCTAGGAAAACAGACAACTCTTATAAACTCTACTTTCAAAAGTGTAAACAATAGTCATCCCTGAGAGGAGTCAGCTTTTTTTATGCTCCTTCAGCAAAAACTGCAAGTCACAAATGCCCCAGATTGGAGAACTGGTGTGTCTGCTCTGTCTGTTAAGCTGTTTGTTGTGAAGACATAACCTCTCCATTTCCTGCCTCCAGCTGCTGAGTGCATCTCTAGTCTGCCTGACCTACTGTTTTCTTTAGTACCGTTCTAAGCCTGTGAATTTCCACAAAGGGGACCTGGTGTCCCACAATGACAGTATGAACCCATGATACCAACTTCCTTCTGCCGGGCCTCACCTGGTAACGTAACTACTACTTCCTGATGGTGTAATGGGCTGGGAACCAAAACTTCAACATATGGGGTTTTAGGGTACATTCTGGATGTAAATTACAGTAGTGTTTTAGGAAAATATCTCAAGGAGAGTGGGGGTTTTTTTCCCATCAAAATAGTGACTTTATTTTTAAATACAATAACTCCAAGTAGAACTTCAGGAGACCTCCTAACTTTATTTTATAAAGAGAATATACACTTCAGTCATAAATGCATATTTACAATAGAGACTGTGTCTTAAAATTGTCATTATGGCATTTAGGGCAAACATTTTTTTTTAAAGAGCCCTAAACTGGAAGCCCACAGTGCCAATATTTACAAATACTTGAATTCACTTTTTAAAATCTGTATGTCACCCCCTCCCCGCAAATCTATATTTCTAGTTTTCTTGAAAACTGCAGAGTTCAGCCATGCTGGCATTCACGTTGGACTTGTCAACAAACATTGAAGCTGTTTGTTTGGGCAGGACATGTGCTTTCCAGTTCAGCACAAATTTCATAACTGCCCATAGCTTTGCTCTTGACAAGAATGTGGGTTTGCGACTGTTTGTTCCAAACCACCTGGGCTTATAAACTTGCAATACAATGAAACAAATTTCTTTTAAATACATGTTGGAAAGGTATGCTGGTTGCTCTTCACTTCCTCCAGACTCCTCTTTCATCCTCAGCTCCTGTGAGGACCGGGACTGAAGTCCTAGAAGCTGGAAGGTCTGAGTCTTGGGAGAGGCAGGAGTCAGGAAGAACTATTGGATGCTTTGATAGGAGCTGTGAGAAAAGAGAGAGGATTAAGAAAGAAAAGGAGGACATGAAGGAGAGCTGTTGAGCACATGGAAGGGGACTTACTGGCGCTTCCAGTAGATGACCCCCAGAAATACAAGAAGACCTGCCACCGCCAAGACTGCCACGATGATAATACCCACGGATGAGTCTCTGCCATCTGCTTTGGAAGAAGACAAGGCATCTCTAAACAAAGAACCTATCTCTATTTCAAGTTCCCTGCCCTAAGCACATGTGAGAAAGCCAGGCCATTTAAATTCTATCTTTTTATTCCTTGTGCATTTAGACTGATCATCTATTTCAGGATCTGACTGCATGGTATCTACACGGATGTGACTCTGTCTGCCTCCAGCAATTCAACCTTCTGTGTAACTCTGGGTGGCTAATCTATCTTGACATTGACTTCTGCATCTGTAAGGTGGGAAGAGCGGTACTTGTTCAAAGCTGAGTGAAGAAATGAAGGGATATACTCTCAGCAGAGCGTTCAGTGCTCACACAGGAGACACTCAATATCTTCACACTATGCGTTGGGCCCTGGATCCTCTATCCTGGGAACGGATCTTCCTGAACTTCTTCATTTGCCATTTGCCACCAAATCTTTTGAGTTTTGGGGTTTCTTTTATTCTTGTATGTAGATCATTTTATCTCAGATTTTAGGGGATTTTTTTTCTGTGTCCAGAATCCCCTCCTGCTAACTCTCCTATAATAGTTAGAGGCTTCATCTCTGAAACGGGTTCATTCAACTCTCATTCCATGCTTGAAGGGTACTTTCAACCCAGCCTAGAGGTTTTTTTCTTACCCCAATAGAGGATGATGTCTTGGTCTCCTAGGCTGCTGTGTTTTACCCTGCAGGCCAGGCCAGCCACTGCTCCGGCCTCCACTTCCAAGGTTGCTCGGAGATACCATGTCCCATCAGCATTGGGCAGCACATCACTTCTCTGAGTACCCTGTTGCTCCTGCTCACCCTGCATCCACATCACCCACACAGGCTTTGGGTAGAATCCAGAGACATGACATACCAATTGCTTATGGCCTTTTCTAGGACTAAGGCCGTCAGACAACCAGGCCACAGGCTTCTCTGTATCCAGAGAGAGAATTTTTTTAAAAAAAAAATTAAGGGAAGAACATTTACATCAGAGGCCCCAGGCCTCCTATCAAGTTCATGCCTCCCACAGGTCCACTCCAGTAAATGTCGTTGCTTATTACTTCACATCCATTTGTATCACTGTGACTAGGAAAACCATCCCTGATACTTCTAGCCCTTTCCCTGATCCAAGTGTCCTTAGAACAGCCCTCCTCTGTGCTCTATCTAGAACACCCTGGGTTCAGCTGATACAGCCTGTCTCAAATACCTTCTGGCTCCGTTCTGATCCCCAGTGTTAACTCAGTTCATGGACTCCAGGAGTGATCATCAGTGAAAAGAAGAAACCCCACATGACTCATTCACCTCCTCCTAGGCCTTACCCTTTCTCTAAGTTTATAGTGATGGGAAAACAGGGAAGTAATCCACATGGCTGACCTTGCTTCTCCAGTTCTGGCTTCCCTGCCTCTAGGAGGCCTCGGACAAACTGGGGACAGGAGTCATCCAGAAGCTGTTGAATCATCTCCCTAGTCCCTTGGTCACCATTGAGCACTTTAATGACCTCCTCCATCCAAGGCGGAGCCCCTGGGGTCTTCTGAAAGGAAGTTCCCTGAAAACTCAGGACATGCTCTCCTTGAAATGCTGCTTGGTAAAAGCTTTCTGAAGTATTCTCAGAGTACACTTCACATCCTACAGACAACTGGATCTCACCAGGATCTGTAAAGAGGAATGGGCAGAGATCAAAGACTGATGAAGAAGTTTGGGGAAAAGGTGAAGAAAGTGGCATGAAGATAATTAATAGTTAGGTCTCCGTTGAGGGAAATGATCGCGGGTGTCCTAGAGCAGAGACGGGATTATTTTCAGAAGAGACAACGATCTCTCTAGACAGAAGTGAAAAATCACAAGGGCAGAGAAAGCAGAGGATCTCACCAGATAACCCCACAGTTATCTAGTTGGGGTTTTGGGGTCCCCTCACTCACTGGTTACTTGTTCCGAGTTCCATCCCTCTACTTACAGTGTAGGCTAGGTATCATTTTGACCAATTCCTGAATGTCCCTGGTAAAGCTGATTCGATAAACTTGAAATATATGCTGCAACTTCTCAATCTGTTGGTGACTGAATTTGCCCTGGGACCAGGGCTTGAGGAAGTTGATGGTGTCCGAGGCATTACTCCAACTGTGCGTTTGCACATCCCCCAGCCAGGCCACGAAGTCGGTGCGTGACCAGCTACTGTTGGCAAAGGAAGAGATCTGCAGGCAGCGGAAGGTGGAATTCTTTTGCTGGACTGGAAACAATGAAAACCGAATGAGCATAGAGAGTGACCAAGTCCGCAGACAAACTAGTAAATAAAAAGAACAGCCTTAGCTGGGCTTGCGAAGGGGAGGCTCAGGGTAGGGCTCGGAACTGCATTCCGCCCACTTGTGTGCTCCGAGCCTGCCAGAGTCCCACCTCCACCCGCCTACAGCCCAGTGCTCCTAGCCAGGCACTCTCTTCCTCCTCTTCCAGCCCCTTCAGGGAGCTTTTCTACTCACCTTCAGATTGTCCCCAGACCCGTGGAAACAGCCACAGCAACAGGCACGGGAGGAGCCCCATGGCGCGAGAGGTCTGCATAGCCCTAGGCTCCGACGTCAGCACCTTACTCTTCGCCCTGCCAGAGTACAAAGACTCTAGGGCTTTTGGTGCAGTGTCCGCCAAATCCGGAAACATCAGGTTAGCAAATTAATTACTCTTTATGAAGTCACCCCCCTCGTGGTTGAGCATTGGGGTGCAACTTTAATCAATACCGCTACACAAACTTCTCTCAACTTTCTTTGTTTTTGCCATCTCAATTTTTTTAAAGCAAGTATTAACGTCGTTTTTGTGTTACAAATCCGATGCACTAAATATGCAAGGGGAGAAAAGAAAGTTCCAGCCTACTGTCTGCGGGTGCTACACTTTGACACCTCCCAGATCTCCACAGGTTTATAATGAAAAAAGGATAGACGTGATTCTTGCAGTGTACACCGAGAGGCTAGGACTGGGTGGGCTATGTTCCTTCACAGCATCCGAATCCCCCCTCCCCCCCCCCCGCCCCGAAGTTCCCCAGACTCTTCCCCCTTAACCTGGTGTGGGTTCTCCCCATGCCCGGTCTCCTCAGGCTTCCCAGCCTCCATTTTGGGAGAGTACAGGCGTGTTTTATTTTGTGCACTATATCATATTTGTGCAAATTGAAGGCTTGCAGCAATCTGATGTGAATTAAAGCTGTAAGTGACAAGATGTGTACACTCAAAGGGCTACAGCACAGCAGAAACTTGTTGGGTATTCCTGTGTACAGAAATAATTACTTTCTAGCACCCTTCCTTCTAGGCCAGAGAAGGAAGATCTGCAGGCAGCGGAAGGTGAAATTTTTTTGCTGGACTGTAAACAATGAAAACCGAATGAGCAAGCCTCGCCTATTAGCTTCTTCCTCTGTTCCCACCCACTCTCAAAAAAAAAGGGCCTCTTGTTTCTGAGAACAGAGGTCGGGTTACAGCATGTGCCTGTGAGTGTGGTTGGCCATTCATCTCGTTTCTCATGCTGAAAATCAGGAAGGCCGACACAAGTGCTCAGAACTCTGAGCAACCCCGAGAAAGAAGTCACATCAGCGAAGCAAACGCCCAGAACAATGGAATACCGCTCGCTCGCCAGGTTCCTTTTATTCTATCTTTTTATCTTGACTCTTCGTGTCTCCACCTTCACCATCACCCTAACCTTCTGCTTCATCTATATGAAACAGCTTTCTTTAGAAGAAGAAAAAACCCATCATTGGTATGGCCCATAGGATCACTCTGGTCCTGCTCTGATTTACCTTTGGGTACCAATTCTCAGTCTCACATGCTTCAGTTCCTTAAAGCTTCTTCCTGACTAAGATCTCTGAACAAATAGGTAGCTTGGGGAAACTCTTGCCTCCAAGACCATGCCTAGTTATTTCCAGTCAGACTCCAACTCCAATGCCGTTTTCCCTGGAGAGCCTTCTCAAGCTTCCCAGGCAGGGTAGGTGAAGACAGGGGATCTAGCCAACCCCACCTCCACACACTGCTCAGCAGTTAGCTTTGTGGGGCCTTTCTTCTAACACATAGGCCTAGGAATTAGGGAAATGTTACTTTATCTGCTTCTTTGTGCTCTCTATAATCAGCTGGAGGAACGTCAGAACATAAAGGCTGCATCTCCTGCCCTGATTTCTCCTCCTGTGTCCCACCGTTATAAGGGCCCTAGAAGACAGGCTTTTCTCTCAGACGTAGCTGTAATGAATTAGACCTTATTTTACTGGATGCTCCTCCCAAAACAGTTTGAAATGACACTGAAAAATTTTGTTAAAAAATAAAGGGTTATCAGGGTGTGGTGGTGCACACCTTTAATTCCAGTCCTCAGGAGGTAGAGGCAGGCAGATCTCTGAGTTTGAGGCCAGCCTGGTCTGCACAGTGAGTGCTTCACAGAGAAACCCTGTCTTGAAAAAAAAAATAATAGAACAAAAAATAAATAAAATATAAAGGGTTAAATAATTATTTTTATTCAGTTGAAAATATCTTATAATACATAATTTCTCTTCATTTCTTTCCTTCCTTAATTCTTCCCATGTTACTCTCCTCACACTCACTCTCAGTTCCCTGGCCTCTTCTTTATTGTTGTTTTACACACACACACACACACACACACACACACACACACACAAACACACCTTTACTGCCTGTTCATTCAGTTCTGTTATGAAGTACATAATTGCTTGGTATTGGAGAAGCACTTAGGAGGTCTCCACTCTGGGGGAAGAATACTTCATCTATTCTCAACACCTCTTAGTTCTTTATCTCAAGGCAAGGCTCTATAAAATTCCTCCCCCTTCAAAATTAGGATGTCTATTGATGTACTTGTTCAGGACTTGTTAAGCAGCCATGATGTTGAGGTACCATTGGATGAAGCTTTCCTGTCATTCTTAGGAGACACAATCTCACAGCTTCCCCCCCACCTCTGACTCATACAACCTGTCTTCTCTTCCATGATGTTCTCTGAGCCTGAAGTGCAGGAGTTGTGCTGTACAGTGTCTCTTGGCTCTGGTTACCCCATGGATCAATTGTTTCCTGCATTTTGACCTGTTTTCTAAAATGGTCTGTCTAATGCAAAGAGTCGCTTCTTTGATGATAGATTGGGAGCTACACCTAACTGTGGATGTAGGGATAAGAACTCAGAATGCAGGTAGGGATTATGCTAGTTTAGTAAAGTGGTGAGGGTAGGTTTGCTCTCCTCTGAGATTCATGACCTCACTAGCCCTGGGTAGTCAGCTAGGTTTTCAGTACCAGCCATGATTTCCCTTGTGTTGAGTGGGTCTTACATTTAATTACATGGCCATGAGAAACAATACTGTGTCATTAGAGACATCATGCCATGCTTGTCATTGTTGCGGTTCACAGACTTTACATCTGGGAATGGCTATTGCTTGCATCCTTCCCTTGGCAGCTTGAATAGAGGCTTCTAAAACTATGAATGCTGGTTCTCAGGGAGGGAGCTTTCCCGTTAGATCCAGCTTAAGTCTGCTGAGCAGGCAGCCAAAGACAACAGTAATATCCTATGTTGTCTGGGGAGTCTCTTGGACTTCCCTTATCAACAACTCCAAAGATCTTCATGCCTGTACACTTGTGTGTATTGTATATCATTTTAGGTAAATACAGATAACACAATTGCTTAACGTTTTTTCAAGCATCCTTAGTGTTATTTGTCCACGCTCCCTCTCTCTCCTGTATTGACCTGCTCCTTCTCCAACAGAGCCCCTCCTCTGTTCTTCCCATTTCCCCTTTCACCCAGATTTTCTAGCACCCGCTTCTGTGCTGGTTGGTGCCATGTCAAGTTGACACAAGACAGATTCACTTTGGAAGAGTGAGCCTCTACTGAGAAAATACTCCCACCCAGCTGGCTTGTGGGCAAGCCTGTGGTGTACTTTCTTGACTGGTGATTGATGGGAGAGGGTCCAGCTCTCTTGAGCAGTGCCACCGCTGGGCTGGTTCTATAATAAAGCAGAATCCTTTCATCTCTGCTGCCTGCTCCCTCGATGATGCAAATTTAAACAGACCCTTTCCTCTCCAAGCTGCTTTTGGCCATGATGCCCTAATCACAGTAGAGGAAACTCCAAGATACCCTCTCTTAGTTCCTTTTCACCCTCCTAATTTCTGTGATTACTCTAGGTTATATGCTCACATCTGAAGCTGGGAAGCAGGAGCAAGACCATGCGATGTTTGTCTTTTGGGAACTTGTTTACCTCATTCAATATAGTATTTTCTAGATCCATCCATTTACCTTAAAATGCCATGATTTCTTCTCTCTCTCTCTCTCTCTCTCTCTCTCTCTCTCTCTCTCTCTCTCTCTCTCTTCCCCCCCCCCATGGCATTTAGCCATTATCCATTTGTCAGGTGAAAAACATTTTAGTTGTTTCCATGTCATACTATAATGACTATTGACAAACATGGCTGGGGAGGTATCTGTTGAGTAGGATGTTGCTGACCAACATGGCTGGGGAGGTATCTGTTGAATAGAATGTTGAGCCTTTTCAACACTAGCCAAGCAGCGGCATAGCTGGGTCATATGCCGGATTTATTTTTAGCTTCTTGAGAATGCTCTATTTTCTAGAGTGGATGCACCAGTTTACAGTCCCACCAGGAGTGAATGAGGGCTCCCTCTCGCCACATTTTCTCCAGCTTTGTGATCACCTATTTTGGTGTGTGTGTGTGTGTGTGTGTGTGTGTGTGTGTGTTTATTTTTTATTTTGACTGGGGCAGGATGAAATCTCAAAAACGTTTCTATTCACATTTCTCTAGTTGCCATTTTTATTTCTTTATCTGAGAACTCTTCTCTTGAGTCATTAAATCTTTGAGTTCTTTGTATTCTCTGGGTGCAAAAATGGACACCATAGTTCAAGGTAAGAACAAGACACCTCCCTAATTCTCAAAACATCCAGTAACCATGCCTTTGGCCAAACCTCCTGTTATTTGGCCTTGAAGAGTAAGACATCTGGTGACCATACTTTTGGCCAAACACCCTGTTATACATCCTTGAGGATGGAAAACAAGCTCAAAACTCTTTGACCTTGAATCAGGCTACACCATGGAGTCACTGTGGGCTCTCACAAGACATGCAGTAGAGGCATATTTAGACAAAAACAAAAACAAAAAACCCTCTAAATGATTTACAGTATGTTTGAAAAATATGCATAGGCTTGGGAGAGAAAAGAGAAAGGGTAGAAACAGTTATAGATTAAGTAATAGTAAAGTCTTTAAAAGGGGAATAGAGTAATTAAAAATATAATAAACCATGTAAAGATGGAAAATATACAGAGAGCCTGGACTCTATATTTTATTGTGTTGTCTTTGAAATTTTTTTATAGCTAATGAGCAAATGATAACTGCTGAGAGACACTTGATTGTGAAAGCTACTAAATTAAACCAACCTATATGTTTTTAAAACACCTTAACTTCAAATTTTAAGTAAAAAGATATGTTACTTTGGGAAAGAGGTTCTTCTTTTATTTTTACAGGAAATGAGAGGTTCTGGATTCATTCTGGGTTAAGAAAAATCAGTTTTGATCAAGGAAGACTCCCTGAGAAATCTCCAGTGAAAGCAGATTGCCCAGATGAGCCAATATTTCAGAGTGCCTCTGTTGCAATTTCCTCTGAGTTCTATATCCTGAACAGCTTCAAGGCTGCTGGCTGAGACGATACAGAATTCTCTAATCAAGACTTGACCATAATCCTGAATTTTCTCAAGGTCATCCAAAGATTACCAGTACCCCCAATCAACAGGATGTAGTACAGAGAACTATGCCCATATTCCCAAAAGATGGGTCATGGATATTATTATTTAAGGGAGATTGGGCACAAATTGTTATTGGTAATGGTCAAGAAAAATGCTGAACAAAGAAGATTAGATTCAGGAATCTCATTGTAAAAAGAAAAGATATAGAAATGTGGTAATGCAAGTTAGATAGGAAGTGAATTAGGTACAACACTTTGGACTCACCAAGATAGGATAAATAATGGAGCATTTTCTCTGAGTTTGTCAAATGAAAATGGACTAGACAATGTTAATAGCATTCTTATTTATGCTTATTGTACTTATTGTATTTAGACAAAAGATAGAATGTTATATAATATTTTGTTTGTATTCTGACAAATAAAGTTTGTCTGGAGATCAGAGGGCAGCACTAGCCGTTAGTTAAACATGGAGGCCAAGTAGTGCTGACTCACACCTTTAATCCCAGCCCTTGGAAGGCTCATGACTTTGATTCCAGCATTTGGGAGGTTTATGTCTTTAATTCCAGCACACTCAGGAGGTAGAGACAGGAATATAAGGCAGGTGGAGACAGGATCTTAGTTCCATTCAGTCTGAGATTTTGTAGAGGTATTAAGTCTCTCTAGTGGCTGCTTCTCTGCTTCTCTGATCTTTCAGCTTTCTCCCTAATATCTGACTCAGAGTTTTTTGTTGTTGTTGTTGTTTTTTATTATGAAAAAAAGTCATTTTTTTAAATCCATGTATCCCCTTGTTCAGGCTCCCTTCCCCCTCCTGCCCCTCCCAGTCACTCACTCTTCTCTCCATCAGTTCATCTCCTCCCCAGCAAGGGCAGGAGGTCCCAAGGTCCAAGATGGCTTAGTTCAACATCCACTCCAGGCAGATCTGCTTTCCTCACCTCCACATCAAGACTGCTGACTCAGGGTTTTTATTGATAAATCTAATTAGAATCACACTTTAGCTCTATGATATTTTTGTAGACATTTTGTCTCACATTACTTTGGGCATGTTTTTTTTTTTTTTTTTTTTTTTTTTTTTTTTTTTTTTTTTTTTTTTTTTTTTTTTTTTTTTTTTTTTTTTTTTTTTTTTTTTTTTTTTTTTTTTTTTTTTTTTTTTTTTTTTTTTTTTTTTTTTTTTTTTTTTTTTTTTTTTTTTTTTTTTTTTTTTTTTTTTTTTTTTTTTTTTTTTTTTTTTTTTTTTTTT